>CM068239.1:7719575-7878598 GCA_034753255.1 Fusarium kyushuense
CTGTGTATGAGCCATAGATTACAAAGCCGTTGCCCTGGGCGCGATATTGGTCATTGTTCAAGTCGAACTGTTTCCAATGGATACCTAACATGGCAGCAATCTCGACAATATGGGATATCGTGGTGGTGGCATAAGGCTTTGCGAAGTCTTTGGGCATGCTATCCCATGTACGTCTCTTTCGCTGCATACAGACGAGTAGGGAGTGATGAGCATCGGGTTCCTGTAACGGTACCGGGCTATCAAGTGGTGGACGAGGACCAGTTGCCTTGCGCCACTCTCCTGATTTCTTGCTCTGCCATTCGCGAGATTCCTTCTCCATTCGGACAATTGCCATGAGAAGAGCACACCAAGTGGCTTTCTCATTGTCAGCCGTGTGCACAACTTGCTGTGTGCTCTTCTTATAGTTGTCGTCATATTCCTTGACGGTGTCGGTGTATTGGAAGTTGGAGTTGCTGCCATCCAAGCGAATGATCTTTCTGCTTTCGTCCTTGACCAGATCATCGTCGCCCAAGGGGCCTCTCTTATTGCTCGGTCTGGCGACAAAAATGACGGGAGCCTCGAATTGTACCTCGAAGCGAAATTCGGTCCAGACCATTTGACGACGAGCGAATTGGTGCCATTTCCCTATGACGGCCTCGCTGCAAGATGAGAAGCCGGTAGCGGTAGCGAGATACTGCTGGAGAGCCTGGAGGATGGCTATGACAAAGGCTAAAACAGAGATGACGAGCGCGACAACGGCGACAATAAGCTCAGTGTTGTCATCGCTGTCTCCGCCGCCTGAGCTCGAGTCTGGGACAGCTGTTGAGGACATGATGAAAAAAGGCGAGTTTGAGAATGCAGTTGTGAAATGCCGTGCCTCAGTGTTATCAAATATTCGAGGCCTTGAGGCGCTGCTTGGCCCGAATAATGGGTACATGCAGTGGCGGATACGAATTGAGGCTGGCTGAAGTTACTAAAATGATCTGACATGAGATGCGAAGCGGTAAACCCTAGTCCATCTGCCCCTTTGTTATTACTGTACAAGGTATGGCAGGGCTGATCCAGTGCGCACAGGGCTCATCATTGGCGCTTAATGTTACCAGGAGCAAGTTTATCCAATTACTGTTGAGTATCCGTATTTGGTACAGAAAATGTAACATCGGGTTCCACTGGGGAGGGATATGGATGCAAGGATTATTATGGTGGAGATGGAACACATTTTAAACCCAACAAAATCACGCGTAACGACAATCAAATTACTTCTGTGCCTGATACCCGAGAATCTCCACTCTTCCTTCATCTGTCTCCCGCCAACGCCACGTCCCGTGAGCTTCTCGCGCCAGTGAGGGCCTCAAAATACTTTGACCCCATATCCTCGATAGTGGTGCCTCCAATTGCCTTGCCAACAATATGACCAACAAGTTCTGCGTGAGTCACAACTCCCAGTCTAATTGCGTCGTGCATCAAGTCAAACAAATCGTGCTGGGAAACCCCACGACGGACGCGCTCTGTGGTCGCATGAGCAATGACTGGCACTCCAAGGCTGTTGTGAACTTACTTTTCATTGCAAAATCTCTTCCCTTTCGGATTTTGATTTCGAATTTCTTGAGCTCGGTGTTTTCGTACCGCGTCTTGATACCAATTTCGTGTCCGAGGCTGATTATGGTGTAATCGAGACCACCCCTGATGCTCTGGAAGTTGAAGTATCTTTCAAGAATTGGTTCTGCAAACGTGAGTTGGTACACTTTGGTAGTCTTGCGCTTAGCTTGTACTCACCCTTGTTCTTTGCCTCTGCGGCCGCTATCTCATCTTTGTTCATGACCTCAAGGCCTAGCTCCGCAGCATCGACGTTGGCTTGTTGCAGGACTTCGCGGATAAAAGCATCATCCTCTGTTCCTTGTAAGTTTTGATTGACTGTGGAATAATGGTATCTCACTGTAGATTATGATGCCCTTCTCGAAGCGAGATTCTCCAGAGTAGCAGATGAGGAAAAATACATCAACGAAACCTATAAGCCGAATCTTGCCATCCCATCGCGAGCCATCCACAAGGATATCCCATGGGTGGATGTCACTAGCAGCAAGTAAGCTTATGTCATGAGATAGAAGACCTTTGACATACTAATCGCATTCGAGCGTTTTGCTCTTGACTGATCTGTCAAACGTATCAAGAATACGGTGGTAGGATGCCATGGTGAAGATGATTGTCGATGCAAGAACTCAGATAAGACTGAGCATTTGAAATACTCCATCGCGTATCGTTAGCCTGTTGCGCGAAATGCATGATACTCGTTTGAATATTTTTCCATTGATCTCGTGTAGACTTCATTGGCGGAATATTTACTCTCGGACCTCTTCTCTTCAGTCTGACAGCTGGCAACGTCATTGTCAGATGTAACCCTGGATCCAATGAAAAGAAGCTTTGGTGAGAACCAGATGGTTCAGCTCATGCGGGCAGCCACCACTGCGCTCTGTCATCCCGCTCTGTCATCGCGCTTCACTGGTTTGGGTTGAGCACGCGACACTCAGCTACGCCGGGTACGCAGATCATTTTCTTTGACGGGATGACAACACATCTTGGGGATTATTTGTTGTCTATCGTGGCAGAGACATGCATGTCAGCAATATGTTGAAGAGGAGGCATTTGTACCGTGCGTTGACGTCTGGAACTAGACAAGCCAATCAGGACAAAGCACGATGAGCTGCAACAAACACCTTCGGCAAGACAAGACCCTCATCTTCTCCAGGTTTTAGCAGCGCCTATCACAAGCCATCGCTTCTTCCCCGCAACTACACATTGTTTAGAAAAGGGTTTTCTTACAAGTCTGCTTGTCCGGGATGACGACGTCAGTGCTTTTACATCAAACAACATATCGCTGAGAAGCGCTTGCATCAACACAGCAACCATGGACAACATCACTGAGAAGATAGCGAGGGTCACCGACCTGAGCACCTACACTGAAATCACACCCGAGTACCTCAAGAAGGTGTTTGACGATATCGGTGGCAGTCCTGAGAAACTTCGCACCATCTTGAATCTGTGGTTCAACCCTGACTTCAAGCCAAGTTTCATCGAACCTCAGAACGATGCTTTCACTGGTTTTCATGACATCGGCATCATCAATGCTCCAGAAGTGGACAAAGCACCGCGACCACTTCGTTTGATCGAATTGGAAACCGGAAACATGGTTGACGAGTGGACCACCAACCCGTCAGACGTGTATTGCATGTTGTCGCACCGATGGAAGGGCTCTGAGATCACTTTGGCTCACATCCAAAGGGCAAGGTCGATGCACCTTGAGCGCACCAAGAACGGCACTTCCAATGTTCTGGACAGTGACATCGGCATTGTCCTCGAACAAGCCAAGCTCGACATCCTTGAGCAGGAAACGACAATCTTGTCTTTGACCAGCGACAATGCAGATGGCAAGACTGTCAATGACTTGCTAGCTATCAAGGTTGATGTTGGCGACGCTAAGGAAAAGCTCAACGGCGCACGAAAAGACCATGACAAGAAGAAGTCAGCCGTTGAGCAACGCAGGATGGAGAAGACCATGTTTGATCATCTCGCCCAGAGTATACACCACAAGATCGGCGACGGTGAACATGAGGTCACTGATTCCAGTCTTACCTCGTCTTCGGTCGTGGATGAAGCGGAAGCAGAGTATGCAGTCGCAAAAGACGCATTCGACGCCGCGTCCAAGAGCAACAACGAGGCTCGCGATAAAGCCAAGTTTCTGAGCGACAATCGTCCACTCAGCGATGCTCTTGATGAGATGATACGCCGCCTCGAGCGTTGGAAATCAGCTGTCAAGCTTGAGAACTCGATGAATGAGGCGCGTCAAATCTTCAAGACGAAGCTGTATCCTCAGCGTGGGTCCACCTACATCTGGTCCGACACTTGCTGCATTGACAAGTCCAACTACGGAGAGTTGTCCCAGTCACTCTCGCTTATGGGAGATTGGTACGCCAATGCAGAGTTTTGTATCGTGCATCTTGACACCGACGTACGAGTTGATGATGCAATTCGCAACTGGAAGCTCTTCAAGGACGAGGCGGAGGAGCAGCAGCCCAACATTGCCAGCTTCAAGGCTATCCAAGATGGCATTCCTGAATGGGCTAAGCGAGCATGGACACTGCAGGAGCTCGTGATGAGCAAGATGGTCTTCTTCACCAATTCTGAGTGGGAGTCATTGAGTCGACCTGTGGAAAGCCTCGGATACATCTATCCACTGGTCCCCTTCATTGACATCTATACCGCCGGTGACATTGGCGACACCTTCTCTGAAGGCTTGTCAAGTGAGACTTTGAGGGCTATCGTGGATTCTGACGCCCTCAAGGTGGACGACAGTGATGTTATCATTGCTGATGACAGTGAGGATGAGAGTGCTTCAGGGAGCATCAAGGATGCGTTGCGTCTCGTGTCCATTCTCCACGCTCTGGGCTTCGTATTTCCCACTGATATGACAATTGAAACGGCTGTACCTGAGATGAGTCGCTCTGTGTATCTCGCGGCCTGGAATCTTGTCAGGGATTTGCAGAACGGGGACGATCACGACGGTGATGGGTACAGTGAGTCGACAGCACGTCCAAGCGAAGTCTTGTGCGAGTTGAAGAACCAGATATCCTCTGAGCTTGAATCAGGAATACCGACTGAGGACCCCGAGGACGAGGCACAATACGTCATCAACTTTTTGCTGTTTTGTCTTGCACAAGCAACAAAGGATCTCGTTGTCTCTGACCGAAAGTCGATTGCCAAGTTCGGCCAAGTCCAGCAACTGGAATCTTGGAAGCAGGGCATCGCTCGAAGCGGGTTCTCGGCCCAACGAGTCCTGCAACTCTCCAGCAAGAGAGTAGCCACGGTCGCGGTTGATCACGTCTATTCTCTTATGGGTATTCTTGGAGTGCGATTCCAGTCGTTTCACGCTGAGGGCTACGCCAAAGCCCTGGCGCGACTTTTGGATGAGGTCGTGGTCAATCACAACGACGTCTCCGTCTTCAACTGGACGGGCGTGGGTATGGGAAGTCCCGTTCGTGGCCGTTCCATGTATGCTTCGTTCCACGAGGCTTACTCGAACGAGCAAGACCACGGTCGACGCTACAACATGATGATCTCGGCGGATGTGCAGAAACAACGCAAGACCGTGATGGTGGCCTACCACGGTGTCATCACATTGCTTCGAGATACAATCGATTGTATCAAGTCCAAAGGTCGCGAGGGCCTTCCATTGGAGTGGGTGCAAGAGATATCGACCTTCATTCGAACGTCCGAGTTTGAACGCCTTCGTCCGTTGTTGGACAACATTGGTAGGATTCTTCGTTACATCAAGCTGTACAGTTCCAGGTGTGTTCCAGCACAGACAGTGCCTGAAACACAAGAGCCCGTGGACGATAGCCCTCCACCAACTCCTAGTGAGGGTTTCGGTTTCGGACGGAGCTTTACCAAGTCATCGCTATCTTCACTTCAACCTAGCATCAAAGCCTCAAAGCTATCTAGCTTTGGCTTCGGTGGTATCAGCAAACCTTCATTTTCGAGACACCATTCCGAACCGGCGAAGAAGGATGTTAGCTCAGGCGATGCGAAACAGCGTGCACCGTCTCAAGTGCCCGAATGGCGGACTCTGGATGCTCAAGTCAAGAAGTACCTGAGAAGTCTGCCATCTTCAGATCCAGAACTGAAAGCGCAATCCCAACTACCGAGCCAGATCCTGGACCTTGACCTCGAGACTCTTGAGCATGAGATTGCGACAGAAAGCCGATGTGCGAAACCGACTGCCCTCCATGTTACCGACGACATGACTTGCCCCAACCCAATCATCATCGACAGCTCTGGGATTGAAGGCATTTTCGACATCCAACGCATTGTCGTGACTTTTATCGACAGGGAGAAGCTCTCAAGGCAGGTGGCGAGAGCAACCAGCCCGAAGCAGAAGATCTCGGGATGGTGCATGGTCAGTACGGGATTTGCTAGCGTGGCTGTCAACTTTGCCTGCGACCAACACATCCTCAAGAAGCAGCTTGACATTGAGCAAGCGGTTCAGGACAGGATCATCAAGGAGGATCGATCTAGCAAGCTTCACAGCACGCTGGAGATTGTGGGAGCTTCAAGGACAAAGGAGAAGGATGGTGCTTCGCCGAAGGATGATGAACCTAGCGACACTTTGAACGAGACCGACAACAAGCCCGACAACGACGAGACCGACAAGAACGAAACCGACAAGAACAAAGCAATGAGTTGGAAGCCGACCGAGGAGGAGAAGACCATCGTACGTATCATCGACTTCATACAAGAACCCCAACTTCAACTCGTTGCCGGTGAATGGGTCCTGGCACGCTTCTCTGGGGCACCAGGGGCCAAGTGGTTTCTGTGCCACCTCGAGCTCGGTTCAACGCACTCCTTCTACGGCCACCGTATCGCAGCGAGTGACATTGACTTCGCCAACTCTGCCATCGAGCCTGGACTCATGAACGCCTGGAAGACGTACATGAAGCGAAAGAAGGGAAAGATGTGCAAAGTCCTCGACAAGTATCTCAGCAGTTCGGCCAGTGCGATCAAGAGTCAGGAAAAATCGAAGATTGCGAACGAGAACTATGCAAGACTCTGGGACGTAGGGAATCATGGGGTCGACAGGGTCATGAGTATGGGATCTATTTCCACATCCTCCTCCCCTTCAAAGCACGCATCTCACGAAAACGGAACCAAGGTCGATGGTGATGTGGACTCGGACGACGATGAGAAGTCTGTAGCAGGAATCTTTGAGGATTTGCTTGATCAGGGTAAAGAAGCAGCCACTGCTTTGGGCGAGTACACTGTTTACGCCGCATGGGAGATTTTTTGTGAGATGGAGGCCAGACATCTGGACAAGCACCTGTCAACGTCGGTGCTGAAACGGACACCCCAGAGTCTTCAGACGGCGGTAGAGAGTGTCGACGAGAACAAGGGTTTTCTACCAGCTATGTACCACTCTTCCAGACGGGTGCATATGTTTTGAGATGGCAACGATTGGATGTGAAGGGTATCATGCTTAGGGTCTAGATGTCACTCAACTTAGCTAGTTCTTTAACCATTTCATTCAGACATCACATGCTCAATTGAATAAAAGTTTCTTCATAGTCGCTCACTGCGTAGACTTCTGTTTGACTTACTACACAATCACCATTCCTCAAAACAGTATCGTTCGCAACAATGCAGGTCTTTTAATCGCCATATAAGCACGAGTCTTCTGCTATCCACTTGACAGCACTAAACATGGGTACAAACAGTAGTCATTTGCCTTCCTTGAAATAGCCCCACCTTTAGTTTCCAATTATTATGCACTGCCAGCACTGTTACTCTCATCATCCTTCATATGCGAATTCTCCTGCTCCAGAGCCTCATCATTGTCTGCCGCAAACTTGCTTCGATGCCTCAACTTCTCTCCGTACCCTAAGAACAAAAATGGTGTAAAAGCAAACAGACTCGCGACCGCAGCCAAGATACTCGTTGCTACATTGTTTCCCAGCCCGGTATACATCTGATGCGTGAAGAGTGGAAAGACTGCAGCTGCCAAGGTACGTGTAGTACTTATGGCACTAACAGCGCTGGCAGCATATTTGCCATAACTGTCAGTTGCATACCCGAAAAGCACGTAACTAAAGTCATTCGCACTAAATCCAATCATCACCAGCCCAATCATGCTTACAGGCCAGGGAACACTGGTCACTCGCGATGGAATGGTCCAGGCAAAGAGCCACAGGGCGATGGCGAGGGCTGGAGCCGAGATGGCAAAGGATGTGATCTTGGTCTCGGGTAAGATACGACGGTGTGTTTTACGGTATTTCTTGTATAAGTAGGCGTCGTAGAAGCGTGGCAGAATATTGAGTATCTCGCCGATTGCAATGGCAATGAACGCTAGGCTGGAGTTGTCTTCGGAAAAGTTGAAAGGCGGCGCCGTGTACACAATCGTTAATGATTCTGTCAACCCGTAGATAAGGCCGAACGCTATGGCGCATAGTATAGCACAGAAAAGAACCAAAGGATCCGTAACAAGGAACTTCAAGGGTCGGAAGAGCGTGTTTTGTACAAAGGACGATACGGTAAGTTTTTCTCCCTCGGCATGATCAGGCTGCAAGTCGTCGATACCAGTTTCTTCGCGTATTTTCTTTACAATGCCATCCAATAGTTGGTCTGCGTTTGACTCTCTCGTAAAGATGCATGCAACAGCGGTGGCACCCATTACAATTGTAGAGACATAGTATACCCATCGCCTACAATTTATGTCAGCTTAGCCGGTATCACAATTGCTCCACAACTTACCAGCCTATGCTCGAGGTAATGTATGTTGAGTAAATAGGGCCAAGTGCCAGCCCTAGCATGCCAAGAATGGTGTAAATGTAGACAACCCAGATTCTGTGTTCAGCATTGTACATGTCATCAAAGTTTCCAAAAGCAACAGTCGCTGGAATTGCTGCGGCCACCCCTTGGAAGAATCTACCAAAATACACTGCAATCATTGACGGAACCGCAGCCACAATTGCTGAGGAAATGCAGAAGAGGGTTGCTGCAAGTATGTATATGGTCCGTCGTCCAAATACTTCTGAGATTGGCGAACAGAATATACCGGCTATAGTTTGTCCCAGCAAATATCTGTCTTGAGTTTAGTACAAGGCTTGATGCTATGATATGTGTGAAGCTTACATGGACACAAAGGCAAAATAGGCCATTGTTCTACTAATGCCATACTCTTCGCGTGCTGAGTTTGCGGTGGCTGTCTGTAACGTTGTTAGCAAGTGTTCATCTGTATTAGTAACTAGTCTTACCCCAGAGGAGCTGATTGCCGTCATGTACATCTCTAGCCAGCATATAAGAGCGGCCGTGTATGTCTTAGTTCCGGACTTCCAATTCCGGGGGTGTTGTTCCGCATCGTCGTCCCAGCAGATACGATTGTCGCCGTCGATATGAACCCCTTTCCCTTTCACGGCCTTTTCCAGCGGACCGCTGGTTGCCATCGGGTTTTGTAGAGATGCTGGCGCGGGCAAGGTGGTAGACAAAAACTGGTCAAAAGTCTGATATGCTGTTGGCAGCAAAGAATCTACCTCAGTAACTTTTGTCGTCGTAACTGATGAGTGTCATAAAGCCTTGTGCATTCATATTGAGGAGTATCGCAGAACGAAAACCCAAGGGATAGACTAGGTAGTAGGAACATTAGACCCTAGCGCCAGGACACAGATCCGAATCGTCATCGCGATCATGGCAAAAGCGCCAAAACTGAGACCGGATTAGCAATCGATCGGTCTAGTTGTTGCTACCCGTCCCTCCATTCCTACGCCCAATCAAATACTGAAGGATGACGTTCAAGACTTTCCTCGTTGGAACAAAGGAGATTACGCGATAACACCTGAAAGTAGTTGTTTCTGGGGATTGTCTCCAATACCGTATTTAATAAGATCAATGACGCGACGTCAACTATGTCATCAACTCTATCTATTCGTTCCGAGATTAACGAGATGCATTGGTCTGAACCCTCATTTAGGAACTAATGTCCGCCAAGGGAAAAATTGTGCATAACTCCCGAGCTAGACCCTTGGCTCTTTCAATTCTATTTTAAACTATCTTGTACTGAATGGGTTTAAAACTACCTCCGTTGGATTTACCAGCTGAACAGGCAGTGATCGCAACGATAAGGTCCATCTCCGCAACAAAGTCAATGTGGTCACCAGGTTTACTGATCGGCGGATCCACTGTAAATTTGCCTGTCTTGCCGTCGACAGGCACATTCATGAAGCAATTGAAGGCGCAGGGGATGCGGTCCGGTGCGATGTCATATTTCCCTAGCGCAAGAGAGAGGTTGCCGAAACATCCATGGTGCGGCTCTTTGTGCCCATATATTATCCGAAAGGTATCTTTGGAACACGGGGTGAGCAGAAAGTCGTGGCGTCCACAAGTGTCGTCGACGATTTTAAGCATGACATTGCTGCGGTTTGAGTACAGTGGATGGCCAGTTGTAAGGTATATGGTGTCGGCGTAGTCAAAGGTGCGTCCATTCGAGATAACCTCGTCAGTGTCGTGCCGATTGAATGCCACGAGGTCAGAGACTTGGCCGCCTTTTGGATCAATGACCACCAGTCGTTGGCCTTTTTTGACGAGGAATGATGTTCCTGTACGGGGCGCAAGTTCGATTACCCCATCAGACAAATGTCTAGTATCCTCCATGTTGGTCGACTAAATCAGATGAATTACTCTTGGAAATTGTGTGAAGATTGAATGAAAGACCGACACTGAAGCCGCTCCAATCGCACAACGTATACTCTGTGATGAGAATATATTCTGTGGATGATGTCCGGATTAATGTTATTCAGAAATGCCATCATTCCAAATGTCAATGGATGATGCGAGGATGCAGGGTCATGATCTCATCCACTTTTCCCCAGGTTCATCCTTGAGCCCCACATTCCAGAACCCAGACACTAAGATCGAGCGTTGAAAGATCGATCTATTGCGGGAAGACTAGCAAATGCAACCACACAACAGACCTTAGGGTAAGACGCCAGCGTCACTGTCCGCTGAACAAGTGCAATAAAGTGGTTGACATCGGAGCATATATCCCGTAGAGATGTATGCATCATTTCTGCTGCACGCATCATTTCTGCTGCACGCATCATTTCTGCTGCACGCATCATTTGGACTCGGTCTAGATCGATGAGCAAATGACACGAAAGTGAGATAATGCTCTAGGAAATTCCATTGAGTCTTTGTCATATGTCTGTTCCCAGCTAAATGTTATGCCCTGAACCTATCAGTTGACTTAACTCATATCAATGACACGTTCGGCTTATGCTCCTACTGGCTGGTCGATACCATGTACGCTTTCGTGTTGATGACATTTATGACACCGGATATAAGTTGAAGCAACGCTACCTTGAAGCTACCCGCCTCATTTTGGTGCTCTATTTCCATTTTCCAACGATTTTCCATCTTACAACATCATGCAGATCGCAATCAATGCCGTCCTCTTCGTTATTGCATTTTCAATATTGTCTAATTCAATTCAATTCCGAAGAACTATTAATCAGCTCATCAAGAGGTTAAGGTCAATCACAAATGATTGCAAACTCGGGATAGAGCCGTTGAAAAGGGACGAGGCCGCCTCTTCCTCTGACCTCCTGCCGGTTCCACATGCGGAGCTACTGACGAGGTTTGTTTCCACCCTGATCAGTCAACTTGCAAAGCTGACATGACATGCCTTCAGAACCGATGTCGAAGGTCAATTCGATGAAAATTCTTGGCAGGGCCTTGCTTATCATGATTTCAAGAGCACAATATTAGCCAAGGGCAGTGGCATGAAAACATTTCCATGCGTATACGCCACCATGGGCTATCGATCAGGCGATCATCGTTTCGTATTCCTCGAGTCCGACGATCCATCAGAACCACGCAATGTTCGCAAGGTAGCGCTAGCTCTCGCCGAATATCTACGAATCTCAACTTCGCTTGGTCCAAACACGTCGCTTGTCATAATCGGCGCACCCTCTGAGAAGGAACATACCGTGGAACAATATAATCGCACTTTCTGGAATATGCTTCGAGGCCTTCGTATTTGCGACCCTCAAGCTTGGCCGCACGATATCCCACAAGACACGGAGGATGCAAAATGGACTTTCTGTTTCAGCGGACAGCCAGTATTTCCAGTTATGTTGACACCAGCCCACCAGGAACGCTGGAGCAGGCATATGAGTGTGCCATTGATTGCTCTTCAGCCAAAGTGGGTTCTGGACAATCTTCTCCAAACTCCTGAGAAGCGAAAGGATGCGCAAAATAAAGTTCGAAACTTGCTACAGAAGTACGATACTGTCGGTATCAGCCCAGACTTGACCGACTACGGTGCGGCTGGCAGTAGTGAAATTCGCCAGCTATGTCTGGAGGACAGAAACGAGTCTGTTCAGTGTCCGTACCGCAATTTTGATTGCTGAATGCTGCGGGTACAACAGCAAGTGGTGAATTCTTATTTACACCGGTGCAGTATATCAGATTAGAGTCTATGTATGGCAACAGTAGAATTTATTACAAGAATTACGGCCTGGCTCTCCGATCCACTTCTGGCATCACCGGTTATAGCTCAGCGCCCATAACTGCATTGCTCTGTGCCTTATCTTGGCCTGGTCTCGCTTTTGGGGTCTAGCATTTTTCACAAACTGCAAAGGGTTTTATCCAGATACACTAGTCATAAATCTCACTTATAAGAGGAAAATTGGTAAAGGGGTAAAGGAATGTGGTATGCACTATTTAGTTTAGTTACAAAAGAATTGGTAAAGGGGTAAAGGAATGTGGTATGCACTATTCAGTTTAGTTACAAAAGAAGGAAACGTTCAGAGAAAACCAGAGCATAAGCCAGGTTAAAAAAACAAAACAAAAAAAAAAAAAAAAAAAAAGAAGGAAACGTGACAGATGTCTTGGTGTTCAGATTCAAGTTCCATGCTATTCACCTCTGGAGTCTTGCCAACATTGTCCATCATATCTGTTCTCGTCTTCATCATCCATAAAACCAAAGAATTCTTGATCAAAGGTTGTCAATCACTACTCCTCATCTTCATTGCCGGGAATCAAAACAGGGCTTTCAACGGTGCCGTCGTCGACTGAGCTCGTTACCAGTAGGTTTGCTGGAGGAGGTTGGCTGGCCATCCCAGGTTCCTCAACGTCTGAGTTGTCGGATGCCAAGCCTTGGGTGGCTTTGATGGTCATTCCTGGTTCCTTGATGTCCGAGTCTGCGGGTGCTGAGCCTTGAGTCGCCTGGTCGGTGATCCCGACCTTTTGGGCGCCCTCTGGGGAAACACACGTTGCGATATAATTCCAACGTTTGTGGCCGTAACGAGCGGCATTGTACTCCAGAATCCAAAGCCACGTCTGCAAGCTGTCTTGGCTACTGATGTATGCACCATCATCCGGACCTTGCTGTTCATGGCGGACGTAGAGGTTGAGTGGTAAGGGAAACCCCAACCGTCCAAGGAATCTCTCTAGAAGTTCCCAACTGTATGATCTCGCGTCGTGAACGTCACGAAAGTGAAGAAATTTCTGGAGTCGTACGTAAGGACATATGGTAGGGGTATTGTCGCTAGTCATGGTTGGCTCGACCTTGATCACGAGGGAGCTGAAGATGTGATGCAGATGTCTTGCCATAGTTCAGGGATAAGTTTCGGGTGGCTGAGGGTGTGAAAAGGCAGTGTGACTTTCTTGATATCGAATCGTACCAGATATGAAAGCTATGAGCCAACAATAAGAAAGAGAGAGAGGTGCTGGGGCAGGTTATATAGCATAAAAGCCTGGTCTGTGTGAGATGTTACTGGGAGGCGAGGTACGTCAGGGAACTGAATAAAAAGACAGCCCATTCTCACCGAATACGAATTTCTTTGTCCATGAGAAATTGAAACAACAAAGAATCAAAAGTAACAAAGCCATGTAAAGTGGGGTCACGTAACACATTCAACTAATTCCAAGGCAAACCACGCTAACAGAACCGCTAGAAGAAGGTTGAGCGAAAAGGACAAAGGAATTATTGATGCAGTGAGTCAGAGAATACAGGTCACGGGAATGTTGCAAACAGTTTGAAAAGGCTCGGGCCATGTTTGTATCTAAAGACTGAAGCCACGGTGACACTTGGGCATTCTTGTCTCCAATGAATGTGCAGCTGACCTCTTGGCGTTTATGGGGCCGCGGTGTATGATTATTAATTAAGTATGAGAAATATACCTTTCAAGTCGTTGACTTAGCCAGCAGTGACGCAGACCCACGGTATTGCAACTGGTAACTATGTACCCTACCTGCTTTGAGATGCAGGATACGGGTCTTGTGGTTTGTGGTGGATGATCGGGTGATGGAGAAAGCAGGGCTTGTGCGTAGGCATGTGGAAGGACATAAAGGAAATATTTGAGTTGGGTCATACATCGTTCTACTTGGCAATTTCCCAGATGGGACATCTATATAGAAGCTAGTAAATATTCGGATAATAAGTACCTTGACCTAATGCAGTCGGAGTTAAACGATTTTGTCTGAGTTAGTGTTTAGTAAAGGTAATAACATTCGCCCTGGCATGACTAGACTCACCTAACTAGAGCAGTATATGCAAATTGTAGAATTCAGTTAAACCAATGGATAGAATTATTCTTTTCTGTACAAGATAAACTTAATATAATATGAGATGATATCTCCTTCAGTCTTCTTTCTATTAATCTATCAGCTCAGTGACAGAGCTAATCAGTATCAAACAGCAAAAGAGGTAAGTAAAAATCTTTACATATAAAAGTCAGTATTAACTGTCGCCTTTTTATAAAAATAACGAACGCACCATGTATGTTTGATGGTCGGCTTTTACACCTCGAAAGGCAACGATTCGGTAGGACACAAGTCCATGCCACGCCGCTACGAGCCAGGGCATATAGGCGCCTATCCCGAACCAATAGATAATTGCAAATGCCAGAGGCATATTGAAAAATGCGACGATGTAGCGCGCGGTATTATCGCCTAACACAATAGGAAGCGTTTGACGTCCGGCGGCCAAATCGCCCTCTTGATCTCTAAAGTCCTGAGTTTGCGAAGAGACTCCAGCCCAAAATGCTAACGAGATAACGTTTTGGAATGCGAATGGTGTAAGGGGGGCAATGAACTTTCGTGACCCCGATAGAAGCGACCAACCCATGACCGACATGGATACACAGTTTTTGCCAAACCACGTCCCTCCTAACCGAGTAGTGTTCATGAATAATGTCATGACTGCGTGGGTAACTGTTTCCGGGATGACCGAGGGGAATATAATGGCTAGTTAGAAAAATAAAGTCCAAAGAGTAATACACCTCCTCCACGCTCCTGTCTTTGTTACGGTTCCGGATGGAAGAGGGCGGTCGGGTTTGTTGATGCGATCTTCTTCTACGCTGATGACTTGAGAGAAGAGGTTGAAAGCATATATGTAGGAAGTGATCCAGAGGAACATGGGAAGTGAGTTCCATATCGTAGTACTGTATGACAATCCTTTTGCTGCGCCCAATGCGAAGAGGCATCCAGGGATGATAGCAGCTGACCAGTCACGCCATGAAAATTGAAGAAATAGATGGATTTCGTAACCGATAAGGGAAGTCGCTGTGTTCCACAGCATTTTGTTAGATATAGATATATAGATAAATCAGTGGTAAGTAATGAGAAGATTAATTTCTGATGGGAATGAAAACGCGGGAAATAATATTATATATTTCACCATTAAAATAGGATCAGTATCCTTGATGTGGCCTATCTGATAACCAATCCCATACCACGTTTTCAACTAAGCGCCTGGCTGCCAACGCAGAAAGTCCAACCACCAACCAAATGCGACTGACTCCATCTATCGTGACAAAAGGACACGCTAACAGCAGAGAGTGGGGAGCTGAAAACCCGGGATTAGCAGTCTATCTGTAGATAGTCAGCTAACGTACTTCGCAACGCTAGATTCTTCTAGTTAAGATCGACCCGATCCGAACAAGGTCGGTCAATGGTACTTATTCACCTACTTTCGCATTTGAGTTTTGTACAACACAATACAAAGATCATGACTCCGATGGTTTGTCAATTTAAATAGGAAAGTACTCTCAGCCACCTGAGAATTCAGCAAGTGGCCGAGGTGGCTCAAAGATGTCTTAGGTCCAACCTGGGAACCAAACCATAGGTGATCAGGTCTTTGGTCCTTTCTCATGCTCAGACGCTTTGACTCCGCTGACAAGATTATCACGTCATGGTGACACTCTTGGAGCCGATGCCTCTGTGCGCTTGATATGGCTGGCAGTGCTGGCCTCAGAACTCGGCGATTCGAGGAAAGGACAATTTTATGGCATATGACTCTGACTTTTTCCAGAAATATGAACGAGACTGGTTGGCCTTCAAGATTTTCCAACGTCAGCCATGTACCGGAGAGTTGTCGATCAAAACGCGACTGGCGTTAAATCGCATTTTGTGGTAGGTGTTTAGTCATCCATTCCCAAGAGATCCGCGGAATTTCACCGCTTCAATGCTTATTTGACTATTGACACAAAGTGGACAAGCTGAATACCCAAGAGATTATGGTAGAGTCCTTTGCGCTTGAAGGTAAACGAAAGCATTCTTTGCTGGTTCGTCATGAATAAAGTTGATCCATGGAAGTTCTTCTGCCAATATCATGTCTCGCACAGTCTCCCAAGAAAGATCAGAATCCACAATCATACCCCAAAGGTCTCCAACTATGGGGTTCGACACCTCAACCGCCGAGAAGAAGCCCATCATTATCACCCAGATGGCAAACGTCATGTGGTTTACGTTCTCATCTTTCATCGTTGTATAGCTTGCTTCAAACTGTTTCCGAAGCTGTGGTAGTTGTGGTCTCCGTACGGGGCTTTGGGAAAGTGTGGTAAGAAAAGCAAGCATCCCAAGCCTCAGTGCCTCGTCTATGCCAACACAATTATTATTCGGATCCAGTAACTGTTTCTGGACGTTGTTAATCTGGGATTGGAAGTCCGTCCAGATCAGATCATTCCTTGTAATGATGGCGTCTTTGATATCTTGTGACAAAGCCTGCAAATTCTGAAAGGCTTCAATCACACTTGGAGAGTACACTTTGAGTTTTTGCAGAATATCTGGCGTTGCAATTGGTGGCATGGGTAATGGTGGATAGCCATTGTATTCCAGTGCAAGATGAAGTGGTTGACCAGAAGCTAGCGCCAGCCTCAGATCAAACTGCTGAATCTTGTAGAGAAGCTTCGCGTCCAGTTCCGTCAGAACGTTGTCCCTAATCATAAGCAATCTCTTAACCCCTTCGAGATGCGACCGCAAGGCTCCAAAGTCCTGCAATAACTCGGCAGGGAACAGTAGTATCAGGATCGTAATCATTGTCGTTGAGGACTGTTGGCCTGCAGTTTGATGCAGATCTTGATATAATGAGGAAAGGATGTTGCAGAGTAACTGCTGGGTCCAGGAGGAGAGGCGCGTACCACAGCGGAGATCGTCCACGGCGTGCGTGGCGAGGTAGATTGCGCTTAACAGAGTTTTGTTTTCGTAAAGGAACTGGAAGTCGTCGGTCACCCATTTTTGGACGTTGAGGTTTGTATCTAGTGGGTAGACTACTTCGATAATGTTACTGTATTTCATGACTACCATAGGCCGGTGTCAGTATTCAATAGATCTCTGTAGGGTATTGGGTGCAAATCACCAGTTTGCATTATCGAGGATGGAAACAGCGAAGAGTCAAAGCCAAAATCTTCAACACTCATGCTCAATGACCTGAACAACTGTTTGTAAAGACGTTCATTCTGAAGACTCGAGGTACATTGTAGCGACGATTCTTTACGACGTACAATAATGGTACCTTTCGTGTCTGATCTTGCAGTTTCTTGAGAGTGTACTTGTCTGCTTTTTGCCTTTCTTTTCGAACGTCGAGAGTCTTGACGTACATTGACACCCTTCATACACTGACTTCGTATAGTGGCTCGACTTCCAGGGTCTGAAGGGCGACCAGTGCCGTCAACAGCTAGAAAGGTGAAACTGCCTCCTGCCATGGTCGGCTGGTGATGGATAGAGTCTAGCCTGACTCTCTTACAGTTGATGTCCCAGAAGAGAGTTGTGGAGTTGCTCCGGAAATGGAATACATTGTGGTCAAAGATCAATCTAATTGCTGACATTAGATAAGGACGCGGGTCAAGATAAGACCGCGAGTCCACATTGATCATCGACCAGATTGATGTCCCAATTAGTCTTAGCCTCGTGGGCTGAAACCATCCTTCGGGGTTGGATTCCTCCGATCCTAGACGCGTTGGATTTTCAGACTAACCATATTTGGATTACATTGTGGTCGTCGGTAGATCCGAAAAATCACACAAGACCAAGAGATGATATTCCATTCGCATCTTCAATCTAAGGATGCTCGGATGCTTGTGAAACTAGATTAATTGACGTGTATACTGCGGAGTTGCGGAGTAGTCGGACCAGTTTGACATCCAAAATGGCTATAGTACAATTTTTCCCATCATGCTAATACAGATTGTCGGATCCACGCATACCATTATATAAAGACGAGAATTGGATATTTCTGGAAGGCAATCCATTAGACACCATCGGAATAACTTCACCTCACAATTCAATCTCGTCTTTAATTCACTTAGACAATCAACATGGTGGCCAGAACATCCAGTTTCGCCAGTGCCTCCTCCAAGCTTCCTGCACTTACCCTATCGCCCTTGCGCCTTATGATCACCTCTCAATTCACCAAACCACAACTGCCCCCAAAAAGCCTTGATCTCTCAGGTCAAACAGCAATCGTAACTGGCGCCAACAATGGTATTGGTCTAGCCTGTGCGAAGCTTCTTCTTCAACATGGGCTCAGCCATCTCATCATCGCAGTTCGCTCAGAGGCCAAAGGTCGTGAAGCAGCTCAACAGTTGAGAAGAATTGCCCCGGACGCCAAGATTGAGGTTTGGTTACTTGATATGGGAAGTTATGCCTCCATTGACGCGTTTGTAAAGCGTTGCGAAACGCTCCCTCGCATTGACTATGCTATTCTGAATGCTGGCATGGGCAACGCCACACTCCGAATCAATGAGTCCACTGGCCATGAAGAGACTATGCAGGTCAATTTCTTGTCTACTATGTACCTCTCAGTTCTCCTTCTACCTATGCTGAAGAACAAGAAACCATCGCCATCAACGCCGGGACGATTGACTATCGTCAACTCAGGAAGTTCCATGCACTGCAAGCTACCTGAAGCCAAGTCAGATCCATTGATCCCCGCCTTCGACTCGGAAGCGACGTTTGATGGAATGCCACACTACGCCAAATCGAAATTACTCGGACAACTCTTTATCGATAAGCTAGCGCGTCACGTCGACCCCCAAGACGTCATCATCAACTGTGTCGATCCGGGACTGACCAAGGGCACTGGCCTCATGGACAAGGCGCCGATAGTCTTGAAAATATTCATGACCATCATGGCGAGGGTTCTCGGGCGTACTCAAGAACAAGGTGCTTCAACCTATGTCGATGCCGCTATCGTTAAGGGAGAAGAAACGCACGGGTCATACGTGATGGACTGGCGAATTTACCCGTGAGTTGCTGTTACCCTACAGCCTTCCAGATGCAGTCTAACGATGGTACAGATTCGGGCAATATTATTATAGCGCAGAGCGACCAGCGGTTCAGGATCGATTGTGGAAGGAAATGATGCATGAGTTTGAGTTTGCAAACATGGAGGGTATTATTAACTCGATGGGTAAGAGAGATTGAGGTTGCATTTAATTATCCTTGTACCTTATTTAATACATTTTAATTTTCCTTTCATGCCTCAGCTGATATCACTGCTTGTTATAGTGATAGGATGAAGAGAAACAACAGAGGAAATTGATCAACCTGGCGCCGATGGATGCTACCTATGTGGGCATTGACCACTCGAAATCTAGATAGATGTTCGATCAAGCTGTCAATTTCAAGCCAAGACGGTATCGGCAACAGGAAAGGCGCATTGCAGCCTCTTAATGCACAACACCAGACGATATGCAACGCAATTCCCCTGGAATCACGGACCAATTGCGCCTTTGGAGCAACGATTTCTAAAAGTCCCTTCGGCATTCAATCCCCAAACTCGAAGTTGCAGGGATCACGACGCTAACCCCTGTCGTGCCCCTGAATGCCAAGGACCGAGACTTGGAGAGGCCTTGCTATAATTGGTCTAAACCCAAGCTCCGCTGTCGAAATCTATTCCGATCTTCGCTGCGCTTGGCTCGAAGAGGGAGGTTTGAGATAATGCACGACTGCGGAATCAGAGCATATTCAGGAACTTATGATTGCTGCATGGGAACTTCTGCTTTATACGTGCTGTATCTGGTAACTGGTCCCATGTGATGCCATCTCTCTAATCGCGATAGCGACCTGCCGTATCTGTATTATCTCCAGCATGTGCCGTACCTTTGACTGTGATATATAATGTATTTTCCAGACCTTGTTTGTACTGCCAAGCTCTGCTCTCCAACCACACTCTCTTGACATCCAGACCACATTCGTTATTGGGTCTTTCTGTTTTTGTCTTGTCGCTCTTTCAATCAAGCAATTACACTCTTTTTTAAGTCATGGTTCGTTTAGGACTATCGGCTTTGCTTTTCGCAGGGCTGTCACTCGCTCAGGATGAGCTATCTCAGCCTCCGCAGCCCGAACAGGGCACTGTTGCCCACTTGCCTGGTGCTTACATCTTCGAGTTCGAGGATAGCCAGGATACTTCAGTCTTTTATGACAAGACAGAAGGCCAGTCCACCACCCGCGTCAAATTCGACTACGACCTGTTCAAGGGCGTTTCAGTCCAATTCGACGATGTTGCGTCTGCCGAAGAGCTGGCTGCCAAGATGGCTGCTCTCCCAGTCGTCAAGAATGTCTGGCCCGTCAAGGTGTACGGAATTCCTACACCTCGCGTTGAATGGACAGCGGAGCCAGGAATGAAGGCTCCCCTCTCCAAAAGAGCTGTCAATGACACCTCTGATACTTTCTCGCCCCATGTCATGACCCAGGTCGACAAGCTCCGCAAGAAGGGAATCACTGGACATGGAATCAAGGTTGCTGTTATTGACACTGGTATCGACTACAAGCACCCAGCTCTGGGTGGTTGCTTCGGCCCCGACTGTCTCGTGTCTTTCGGCACAGATCTCGTTGGTGATGACTACGATGGTTTCAACGCTGTTTACCCCGATGACGACCCCATGGATTGTGGCGGTCACGGTACTCACGTTGCGGGAATTATCGCTGCTCAGACCAACCCCTTTGGCTTCACTGGTGCCGCTCCAGGAGTCACTCTTGGTGCTTACCGAGTCTTTGGCTGTTCTGGTGAGGCCGGCAATGATGTCCTCATCGCTGCGTACAACCAAGCTTACCAGGATGGCGCTGATATCATCACTGCCTCTATCGGAGGTCCCAGCGGTTGGTCAGAGGAGCCTTGGGCCGTTGCCGTCTCTCGCATCGTCGAGAAGGGTGTGCCATGCCCTGTGTCTGCTGGCAACTCTGGCGACGTCGGAATGTTCTATGCCAGTACCGCGGCAAACGGTAACAAGGTCATGGCCATTGCCTCTTACGATAACAGCAAGTACATCTCGCTTCTCAAGCAGCACCACTACACCGTCAACGGAAGCGACAGCAAGGTTGCCTTTGGCATGACTGCTGGTACTCCCGCTGCTTGGGACGATGTCAAGCTTCCTATCTGGGCTCCCAATTTTGACACCACTGTGACCAATGGTGGTTGCGATCCTTATCCCGCCGATACACCTGATCTTAGCAAGTACATCGTCGTGGTGCGCCGAGGATCCTGCACCTTTGTCCAAAAGGCTCAGAACGCTGCCAACGCCGGTGCCAAGTACTTCATCGTCTACAACAACGCTGGCGGTGCCAACGAAATCGACGTCTCTACCGTCGACGGTATCCTCGCAGCCGGTATGGTTACTTCTAACGTCGGTGCTAAGTGGATGGGTCTCCTCAAGGAAGGTTCCAAGGTTACACTCGAGATGTCTTCTGGCTCTGATGGCGATATCATCATGGAGGAGAGCAAGAACGACAAGACGGGTGGTGCAGTGAGCACTTACTCCTCTTGGGGACCTACTTGGGAAATGGACGTCAAGCCCCAATTTGGCTCTCCTGGTGGAAACATTCTTTCAACTTATCCTCTTGCCAAGGGTGGCTACGCTGTTCTTTCCGGAACTTCAATGGCCTGCCCTCTCGTCGCCGCTACTATCGCTCTCATTGCTGAGGTTCGCGGAACTCTCGACCCTGAGACTATTGAGAACCTTCTTGCGTCTACCTCCAACCCTCAGCTCTTCAACGACGGTACAGGATTCTCCGACTACCTCGCACCCGTACCTCAACAAGGCAGTGGCATGATTCAAGCCTACGACGCTGCGTACTCGACACTGTTGCTCGATGTTTCTAGCTTGTCCTTCAATGACACGGACAACTTCGTCAAGGTCCGCAACTTCACTCTTCACAACACTGGTAAGAAGGAGGTTGCCCTCAGTGTCTCTCACATCCCCACCAAGAGTGTTTACACTCTCGACGAGGACAGCATCTATGCTTCCACCTTCCCCAACGAGGCTGTCGATGCTCATGCTGAGCTCGAATTCAGCGAGGCTAAGCTTTCCATCGGTGCAGGTGAGAAGGTCACCATTGAGGTTGTCCCTTCTGCTCCTGAGGGTCTTGACGCCAAGCGTCTCGCTCTTTGGTCCGGTTACATCGCCATCAACGGTACCGGAGTGTCTCTGTCTCTTCCTTACCAGGGTCTGACGGGTTCTCTTCATGATTCGGTTGTCTTGGGATCTGACGACACATGGATTGCCAAGTCCAACGACAAGGACAACCTCACTCCTGTCCCCGCCAACACTACCTTCATCCTTCCAGTCAAGGGCCAGAATGCCACTGATGCTCAGCCTGCTCCTGCTCTGGCCTGGAAGCTTGCGCTCGGCTCCGCTAAGCTCGAGGCCGAGCTCATCCCCGTTGGCACAAACTCTTCCAAGAGTCTCGGTGCACCCGCTGGGTTCCCTGTGCAGTGGAACCCTATGGGCAACGGTAACATTGTGTGGAACGGTAAGCTTGCAGATGGTGGATACGCCCCAGCCGGCAAGTACAAGGTGAAATACCAGGCCTTGAGAATTTTCGGAGACGAGAAGGTAAAGAGTGATTGGGATCACTCGGAGTCACCTGTATTCAGTGTCAAGTACCCTTAGGTACTAATCACAAGCTTGAAACACGACGTGTAAGGATTTGTAGGTGAGCTGGGGTTTGCGCGGTTGGGTATGATTACTAGTACATTAGCCTCTTGATAGTCTCCTTATGTTTTATGAGTTATACTGTATAATGAAATAATGTATAGCCTTGCAGCCATATCGTTTTGTTCGATTCACTACGCGACAATAGTAACCGAGAGTAGATGTAATCTGAAATACTACGTCTAATATTGCCAAGTCTATATAAATTCGCCATTATTACCTTAATTTTACTCTTCGTCGCCAAAGACAACTGCGTGCTCGAAAGCCCAGTCCCGTATCGCACTAAAGTTACGGCATGTATGTAGTGTACTAAAGTCTGGCCAATGTCCCTCGAAACCATCGTAGTACTTGAATGCAAAAACGCCAGTGTCGCTCTGACACATCAGATTTGTCCTCAAGAACTCAATACAGTGATCTATGTATTATTTTAGTGCTGTAACGTTTTGATGGCTCTTGAAAGACTTACCCAAATGCCCTCTAAGATCCATCGGCTCAACATCAATGTCTCCTCCAGTATGTGAATAATAATCACTATAGGTCGCTTGCCTTAGTAGGTTAAGGCAGTGGAGCTGGTGGAACACTTGTATGCCGACGCGATAACCCTTCTGGCCTGTCTTGGGGTCCTTGATGGTGAGGGAAGAAGGGTCGAGACCGAGATTGTCAAGCTCGTCGCGCGTTATCATTTGGTCACCGACATCATACGTGACATGGTTCCATGCTTTGTCGACTTCGGGGCCAAATCCGATGAACTCGGTTGTTTTTGTGGTTGGCGTGATGTTGTAACGAACGGTATGGAAGTCTGCTACCTCTTCGGCCGGAGCTGTACGATATCAGAACCATGCATGACATTGAGCAGTAAGTATGTCCTATACTTACAGTAGGGATATGATGGAATGTTTGAATCGGCATTGCATTGGGTATTGGCCCGCAACAACAACGACGATACAAAGAACACAAGTGATAGCGATAATAATAGGCCATGGCACATCCATATTAGGTATGGGTGTTGTGAGTAACGCGTGAAGCGACTCGGGATCCTGATGTGTCTTTCAACAAATGACGAATCGAGGACCCTTTTCTCGCCGATATGTATCTCATCATTGTCGGTTAAAGGATGATATAAAGACTGCATGGTCGAGTGATGTTTCTTTGAGCGAAATAATTGAGTGTGAATGAGATGCAGTGCCGGCTGAGCAGTTCAAAGTGCCAGTAGTAGAAGGGAGTCTAAGTATGTCTTGGTGAAGTGATGCTTAATCCTTGAGATTCCAACAGTGCATATAAAACAAGAAAAACCATTCTCCCAATCACCCTGCTTGTGTAAGCGGATATTCGGCTGTCATTCAATCCTTGAAACGCCAAGGCGAAACGTTGCGAGAAGGGCGCTAAGCCCAAATCTGGTAGTTCAGATGAGGGAAGACAGTCTCTCAAAATAGTGTCCCCGTTGTATGGATTGAGATTCGTCCCGAAGATGTGGCAACGTCGCATTGACCAGGGCCTTCAATTGTTGGAGTGTTTGGCAGTTTCTTTGGGTACTGTCCTTTCAAGGTGGGGAGGGTTTCATTCCTGAGCAACTTGAAGCAAATCGTGTAGTAGGTGTATCAGGGGCAGCGCTACGGTTAAGACGGGTTTCATGAAACAAGCAGAAACGCCAGCTGAACTCCCCTTTCCACCAATCAAATAGTTTTCTGTTTGTCGCGGATTTCGGCCGACATGGCCTATTCATGATTGGCCTCTCCGTCGTCTCCGATGTCAACCTCCTCAACGGTGACTAGTGAGTATAGAGGAAGTATCATGACGCGCGCTATTGCTGTCACAGTGAAATCTGCTTCTCCAAGAAGGCGGCAACTCGGCATCGAGCCAAAACATTCCAAGTCTGATCTTGGCATTCGTGTTTGAACATCCTGCAAATTGGGGAACCAGGGACTGACATCAACACTCTGAGATGGGAGATGAAAGCAGATGAACAGTTATCCAAGGTTGGGACGAAGAGTATAAGAGCTAACTCATTCCTCGCCAGAGAAATAATCGTACCACTCATCTCATTCTCACTTCTACATTCATCTGAACATTGCTTGACGCAATTCATTATCTTTCTTTCTCAATCTTTTATTCAAGGCTAGTCCTGTTCATAAATCTTTTCAATTCTACCTGCCGGTCAGATTTATTCTACTCTTTAAAACCACTCACTCAACAATCAACATGTACTTCACCAACGTTTTCGTCGCCGCTCTCGCCGCTCAGGCTTTCTCCCGTGACGGTCGAGTTACCTCTTCTGGTGCTGGAAAGCTTGCAGTACGTCCGTTGTTCAGGTTCACTCATCCAATGCTAACAACCTCACAGGCCATGATGGCTCTTGGTGCTGCTCCTGGAAGCGCTCTGCCAATCTTTACCACTATTGAAGTGCGAGAGGTTAGTTCTACAGGTGATTGCATCAGTGATTTATTGGCTAATGCATAAAATAGCCTCACCACCAAGGTGGCCAGAACCGACAAGGCCAACAGGGAAACCAGGCTGCTCAGGCAAACCAGAACCAGAACGGAAACAACAACAACGGTAACAACAATGCAGCTGCGAATAATGCGGGATGCAACGCCAAGAGAGACGAGGAACTCGTCGCTCGCCATCATCAGGGTAACCAAGGAGGCAATGCCAATGCCCAAGCTAATAACAACAACTGCAATGGCAATGGCAATGGCAACAACAAGCGAGAACTGGAGACCAGGCACCACCAGGGCGGACAGAACAATGCTGCAGCCAAAGGAAGCAACGGAAACAACAACGCTCAAAACAATGGCCAGAATAACAACGGAAACAACGCCCAGAACAACGCTCAGGCCAACAACGGAAACAACAATGCCCAGAACAACAACGCTGGATGCAACAACAAGCGAGATTTGGAAACCCGTCACCACCAAGGAGGACAGAACAGGGGTGGCAATGCCAACGCTGCCAATGCTTGCAACAACTAAACAGTTGAAGTATAGCGGCACTTGTATTCTCTCTGGCCAGGACGAAGCTGCCCAGTAGACTGAAGAGTGTGGATTGTAAAGGTCTTGTATCAATCAGGTCTAGGGGCAATTGAAGAGATACTTGAACATGAGTGGCTGGTCCATAAATAGCAATTGATAATATAATAAACCTTGCACCGGAACAATCTCTTATCTGAATCTTTGTTGTTATTGGCTTGTAGCACTTCCAGTCCCACCTCTAAAGATTCAGGGTCCAGCACGTGACACCCTTGAGGCATATCATTGAAAACCCATGGAATCGTCAACAATTCAAACGTAGGAAAAACAAGAGAAAAAAGTATACCTAAGGATACTTTTGATCTTTTACACGTATCCCATGAAACGCAAGGAGATTTTTCATCATTATGCCCTTATCAAGGCTTATGTCAGTTTATGCAGTGGCTTCGGCTAGAACACATTGTACCCATGTCTTTAAGTGGGCTATCAGACCACTTTGAAAACTCATTCAAATAATAACTGCCTTACTTTCTGTGTGCTCAACATAAATCTCTACATAATTGTTTCTTCATCAATATTCACAAAATGGCTCCCAAGAAACCTGAAGCAGTTATCGACAATGTGGTCGCCTTTGGAAGGGTCCGCAAGAACCTCAAAATGGGTTGCGTTGGTCTCCCCAACGTTGGAAAATCCAGTTTGTTCAACCTTTTGACCGAGCAGAGTGCTGCGGCAGAGAACTATCCCTTCTGCACAATTGAGCCCAACGAAGCTAGATGTGCTGTTCCCGATGCTCGATATGTAAGTTCAGTGCTTCAACGAAGGGGGCAAACGACTAATACAATTCAGGACTTTCTTTGCGACTTGTGGAAGCCTCCGTCCATGTACCCAGCTTATCTTCAGGTCACCGATATCGCTGGCTTGATCAAGGGCGCTTCTCAGGGAGAAGGTCTCGGTAACGCCTTTTTATCACATATCCAGGCCGTTGACGGTATCTTCCACATTGTTCGGTAGGATGAGTTCGTTGCATATTCTGTGACTTTAACTAATACACATTTCTAGTGCGTTTGACAACGATCAGGTCTTGCACGTTGATGATTCTATCGACCCTGTTCGCGACTTGAGTCAGTTACACCAAAGCCGTTTTTTTCCCAATCCACGAGACTAAACCATTGTACTTTCTAGACACCATTCAGAGCGAGCTTTGCAAGAAGGACTTGGGTATGTATCTACTTCTTGAGGTATCCGACGATTGCTAACATTACGTCAGACATTCTGGACAAGCAAATCGTCGCTGAAGAAATGATTGTGAAGAAAGCCGGCGGCAAGTACAAGATGCTGCCTCTCTTCTACGAGACCACATCCAAGATTCGAGCAGTGAGTTGTGACGACTCAAAACTGACTTGGCAATAAATACTAATCTCCTATCTCATGATAGATGCTAGAGAAAGAGCAGCCAGTCAGAGATGGAAGTTGGACCCCAGCCGAGATCGCACTCATCAACGAAAAGATCCAGCTCATCACCACCAAGCCAATCATCTACCTCGTCAACTTGACCATGAAGGACTACCTCAGACAGAAGAGCAAGTATCTGCCATCCATAGCAAAGTGGGTGACTGAGCATGGAGGTACCTCACGAGACATCATCCCCTTCTCCATCGAGTTTGAGGAGAAGCTGCACAGCATGAAGGACGATCCTGACGCCCAGGCCGAGTTCCTCAAGGAGAGCAAGGTCAAGTCCAAACTGGAGAAGATCATCACCGAGGGATTCACCAAGCTTGGTCTACAGTACTACTTCACTGGTACGCCATTTCCGTCCTAGAATTTAGCATTATGTTTACTAATATGGCACTAGCTGGTGAGAAGGAGATCAGGTGTTGGACCATCCCCCGAGGATGTTTGGCGCCTCAAGCTGCCGGTGCTATTCACAGTGATTTCGAGAGAGGATTTATCAAAGCCGAGGTGGTAGCCTACCAAGACTTTCATGATCTCTGTGAGGGCAACAAATCGATGGCTCCCATCAAAGCTGCTGGAAAATACCGTCAAGAGGGAAAATCTTATGTAAGTCAAGCTTACCTTGGGGTTGTTGCGTAAGCTAACTCTTTTGTTCAGGTTGTACAAGACGGTGATATCATCCACTTCCAATTCAGTAAGTTGCATCTTCCATAATGAAACTCAATCTCATCGAATCAAAATGTGGCTAACGCTGGCACAGATGTGTCAAACAAGAAATAAATGAGACATTGCACTTAGAATTTGTGATAGAGTATTAGGCGGGATTGTTATTTAGTTGCTAGTCTCCCTATCTAGCCAATGTTCAAGGCTTCTTTGTCAAGATCTTTCCCTTGCTATCATACCAAATCTTCTTGGCCTTCACCTGACGAAGAGAGTCCTTGCCGGAGGTCTTGGCATCGTGATAGAATAGCCACCACTGACCCTTGTACTTGACGATACTAGCATGGGTAGTCCAGCCCTCAACAGGCTCAAGAATCCTGCCCTGGTAGGTGTAAGGGCCGTATGGAGTCTTGGAAGTCGCATAGACAAGATAGTGGGTCGTGCCAGTAGAGTAGGTAAGGTAGTAAATCTTGTTGCGCTTGTGAATCCATGGTCCCTCGAAGAAACGTCGGTCTTCGTCTTCAGAAAGAAGCGGCTTGCCAGTCTTGGGGTCAAGAATGAGCATGTCTCGAGGCTTCTCTACCAGAGTGTGCATGTCCTTGCTCAGCTTGGCGATCTGGGGGCTCAAGGCGGCGGTGCCATTTCCAGGCTCAGTGCCAGATTCGTTGTAGTTGTTCTTGTCCTGCCATCGCTGAAGCTGGCCTCCCATGATACCACCCCATGACAAATAGGCTTTGTCGTCATCGTCGACGAAACTGGCAGGATCGATACTGAAAGTATGAGGGATCCAACTCTTGTCGGGGATGAACGGTCCACCAGGGGTTTCCGAGACAGCAACACCGAGTCTGAAGATATCATCCTTGTCTTTTGCAGGGAAGTACAGGTAGTATTTTCCATTCTTGTGGGCGGCGTCAGGGGCCCACATCTGCCTAGATGCCCAGGGAACATCGTCCACCGACAGAGCCGTGCCATGATCGACAGGCAGCGAACCGTAGATCTTGTCGATGGAGTAGACATGGTAATCTCTCATTGCGTATTGGCCTCCATCAGGGTCATTGTCAAAGCCAGCATCAATATCATGAGAAGGGTAGAGCCACAAAGTGTCGTTAAAGACATGAGCCGAAGGATCCGCACTCCATCTGCTTGTAATGAGAGGACAGTCGGTGGCAAGACTTTGACCGACAAAAGAGAGGAGCGGGAACAACAACTTGGACTTCATGATGAATGAGAACTTGGAAGGGTTGTGAGTGAGAAACTGGCTACTCTACTGTAGATATTTGCAGGCGACGTTTCCATCTTTTTATACTGATTTCATTTCATGACACAAGAACTGCCGTGTGGGTTTCCTTGGTTTAATCTCGTTAGACTTTCTCAAATCAGGCTGTTCCCCGCAAATCAATCAGTTCAATGTTGCGGGGTAAGTCCTTGGCGTAGGAATGCCCGGATAAAATACAGGGATCATGTTCACTGGATGAGCCCTATAAAGACGTCGCTAGTGGATGACATTTAGTATCAAGCAATACGAGATGGTAATCGACATACTGTACCAATTCTCTGGGCGTAAGCTTAATGTGTGATTGAGGGTCGTGGACTTGAGGCTAAATTCGAATGCATGTCTTGGATCAAATATCTGGTAATAAGTTGTCAACTAGTCATTGACTTTGAAAGATCAGCATTGGAATTGATGAATCTGGAATAGGCCGACCGTCACTGCGAATCAGGCACTGGCGCGCTTAATCTCTTGCTGAGTTACATTTGAGTAAGCGTTTAGATTACGATTAATGTCAACCAGGGAAACTTCTAGACTTGGTAGACAATTCAAGCAATTTGTCCAATGATTATGGTCCCCAGAGTACGAATAAAAGGTCATAAACACATTGTTCTTCTTTCTAACCACGTTCTATATTAAGCATCTATCTACATATCCTTGATATTGTTGAGTGGATGGGTATAATGACTCGCATCTATAAAATTCTGTTCCTGTGCATGATGGAACCCGGCGTGTATTCGCTTCACAAGCATATCAAGTAGAAGCTGGCGAAGGTCGTTTGCGGGATAATCTTTGTGGAACCAATGATGACGAATAAAGACTCCGCCACACGTCTTATCCCCAATGTAAGGACTGCCATTTCCGTCCATACATGGAATCGTCTGTACGTCATCCGTTGCGTTGTAATCATAGCGGACATAATTGGAAAACGCCGCTTGTTCGTGAGCCCAGTCCCTGGCCCATCTCTCACAGCCCTTGTATTTCTTCTCGGTTGGACATTGATTCCAGTCGTGAAAGAGTTCTTGCGTTCGGTTGCTTTGTCGAGCAACAATGAAACCTGTATTCATCATGACTTTTCCTTTGGCGTCGCGGTTTTTTGGTGAGTCGGGGTCGTTGGACATGGCAATGAGGGTCTTGTCCGTGATGTTCCATAAACTCATAAGCCACTCAAAGGGCATCTCTGGATACATGAAAACAGCGTCGGCGTCAAGGAATACGACAGTCTCGTGGGTCTTGAGGGCTTCCTTGATCATTGGGACTTTAACCCATGTCCCATGACGGTTGCGATAATCGGGGGCTCGAATAAACTGGTAGTCATAGCCATGAATCATAGCTGGAGATACGTTAGAAAAGTACCGCAAATTGAAGTAGAACAAAACATACCGTATAGATAGTGGTTCATCATACCAGCGGTCCTGCCTGTCATTTCATCGGCATTCAAGGGTGACGACGTGTTCATCATAGCCCCAGCGCCGTTGTCCAGTCGGGTATCCACATCTAGGATGAGCAGCTTCTTCTTCAATGGTCGCCATTTGTAGTTGTTACTGTTGATCTGGTATTTGTAACCTTCTTTCGATATAAATTGCGTGTCGTTGAGTTCATGGAGGAAGGGTTTCCACAGATGGTGCATCAGCTGTGGTGTGTTTTCGGAGAGCCTTGTCGGTAGTGGGGTCGAGAGAGACGAGCTGGTCATGGTACAAGTCAGAAATGATCCACTGTGCTTTACAACTGACACACTTACCGAAAAGTCAAGTCGCTAGTCGACGGGAAGTAAAACAGCCAAGAGTGTAGCGCCAGCCCAAAGATCACCAAGATACCCATAGCAAGCAGCACACCCCTCCTCCTGTTGGCCCGAAGTAGAAAAAGGTGATCCATAATGGATTATGAAGCTACTCAAAGCGTCTGGGTCTCAACAGATAAGCGAATCTCAGTGAAGGGATCTGGAAGATGTAGACAAGACCAAAAAGCGAAAGAATAACATTGTCGAAAGGTTGCGCTGGGGATGGTGGGTAATGCCCTAATAATACGAAAAAAGAAACAGGAGATCTCGCGTTTCTTAAGTATAAAGACGGTCACTAAGTTCAGCTGGCGTAGTAAAGAGCGGAAAGAACCGAGACTCTATTCGGAGCATATCTTATCTATAATTTACGAGGTGGCACCGTGCGATACCTCTCAGGGGGTTTTGATTGGGAGATGCGTAAAGCTTGTTGGTCAATCAGCCACTTAAAAAGGTTAGAATAAACACGCACTCTGCTTTACGTGCCGTGATATCCATGACCCTCTTGCCGTGATCCGGGATTTTCGGTTCTTCTAACTAATTCAGCTGGCTTATCACTTGAGTTAATTACTGATAACAGTGTTCCAGAACACCAACTGGACTTTGTTGTCGGGTGTGCAATGTCTCTTTAGAGCCTAATCTGAGGCCTGATTTTGTTGTGGCGCAGACTAGTTGCAAAGCGGAAAGTTTTCCGTTTGCGTATTCTACTTAGTGACATGATCCATACAGATTCTTTTTGCCATAAATTCAACTGCCGTAATTCAGGGTGTGCACTTGATCCTACTGTCGTTTATAGGCTCCTAGTGAAGTCGAGTAGACTAGGAAACTGAAGCTCGGTTATGTTAAGCCCTGTCGAAAATTGTTTCAACGACTTGGAACTACAACGACCAGAATGGAACAGTACCAAGGTCGATACAAGTTTTCATTGAGTTAATCTCATTAATTATCCCCGGCTAAGACCAAACACAAGAGTGGGCTCGAATGCGAAACACCACATATCCCAACAGTGTACCAAATGATTTAATTGTGCTAAGATTGCTTGTGCAAGCCGCGATGATGGGATGAGGGACATCACGTGCATTATCACGTGTTCTCTTGGATAAGGTCCTTGGCGGCTTCTACACGGCTTTAACAATGCTCCAAGGATGATTCTTATTCCTCATCCGAGCGGTGACTGATGGCTGAATGCTCTGCTGATCTCTCCACATAATCCTACCTCGGCAAATATCAATGATAGATCGGCTAGACGAGGATATTCAATCACCATTCCCAATTGGGCAACCGATCACGGCATAACGATAGCCTTGGGTCCAGTGAACGCGGGGATGACAGAACAAGGGAAACCACTGAGAATATAATTATCGAATATTTGAGAATATCTATAAGCTTCTAAATCTCTTATCAAGTAAAGTTACACTTCCGCAATGACACAAAGCAAACAAGAATCGATTCCCCTCGGGGCGTACCTCTTCACTCGTCTCAAACAGCTCGGCATAGGCTCCGTCTTCGGTGTTCCGGGCGACTACAACCTGAAACTCCTCGACTACGTCAAACCGGCCGGTCTGCACTGGATAGGCAACTGCAATGAGCTCAATGCCGCATATGCAGCGGATGGCTACTCTCGCATGCACAGTCTGGGTGTAGTCATCACAACCTTTGGTGTTGGTGAACTATCGGCCATTAATGCCATTGCTGGTGCTTATGCCGAACGAGCACCGGTGCTTCACATTGTTGGTGCGCCGTCACGAGCTACTCAGAGTGCAAGATTGAATGTCCACCATACCTTCTTGGATGGCGAGTATAAGAGGTTTGCTGCCATGCATGCGCATGTTACTGCTGCACAGGTCTGTTTGACAGATGTCACAAGCGCTGCGGGGAGAATTGATTGGATCATCGAACAGGTCATGGTTCACCAAAGACCGGTGTATCTTCAGATTCCCGATGACATGGTTCAATTGCCCATCTCGACAAGTAACTTTGATGTGAGAAGTGTTATCAGCCCTCCTCCAGTGACTACGGAGGTTGATACGGGGAGCATTGATAAGATCTTGGACCGGATCTACTCGGCTCAAAAGCCCCTGATTCTTGTTGACGGCGAAAGTCGAAATATGAACGTTGTCAATGAAGTCAGCGAGCTGATCAATATCACTGGCTGGCCTACGTGGACTTCAGCTTTCGGAAAGGGTCTTATCAACGAGGAATTGCCCAATGTACACGGAGTTTACCTGGCAAACTGCGGAGACAAAAAGGCATCCGAATACTTCAAGGGGTCTGACCTGATCCTCTTCTTCGGACCGCATATGAGCAACATCAACACTGGTATCTTCACGGCGATTCCAGACGAGGATGCGACAGTATCTTTCTCTTTAGAGCAGATCAAGATTGCGAAACAAGTCATCCGAGATCAGCCGCCTCGGCCTTTTATTCAAGAGCTCCTCAGCAAGATTGATCCCTCGCGGCTCGCAAAGACTGACGTGCCAGCATTTCTCTCCAAGTCTCACCCTGGCGAACTTGAGCCATCTGGTCAACTTACTCAAGAACTGTTTTACCCATACATCAATTCCATGTTCCGTCGCGGCGACACCATCTTGACCGAAACAGGTACTGCAGCAGAAGGTGGAAAGGTTCTCAAACTCCCAGAGGGATCCCGCTTTTTCACAGCTGTCACGTGGCTATCAATTGGGTACATGCTCCCCGCGACGCTTGGTGTCGCTCTGGCGCGTCGCGATAAAAACAGCCACGACAAGGATACGGAGCGCACGATCCTCTTTATTGGAGATGGAAGTTTGCAAATGACGGCCCAAGAAATTAGCGTCATGGTGAAAGAGAAGCTCAACATTGTGATTTTTGTTGTCAACAACAACGGATACACAATTGAGCGAGCCATTCACGGTAGGAAGGAGGATTACAACGATATTGCACCGTGGAACTTTAAGCATGCTTTGGGACTGTTTGGATATAATGATGAAGAATTGAACAAGAGATACTTCTCTGCAAAGACATGGGGAGAGTTGAAGCGTGCCCTTGATTCAGAGGCAATTAAACAAAATGACGGAGTCAAGATGGTTGAAGTTTTTATGGACCAGGAAGATTGTACCGGTGAGTTGAAAGGACTGTTGGAAAGACAGATTGCTAGAGAAGAGACATCGAAATAAGACCGCGATGAATACGGTGTGGATCTACCATTGACATCGGTGTCCACATCAAACACGCAATTGATTGAAGATCGGAATGACAATTGCAAGCTTCCCATGGTGTTTTGGGCTAAAAGGTTATACTACAAATATTTACAAAATTATTAAAATGAGCTTTTTTATTGCCATGTTTTTCAATCTGTTATCGTGATGCTTCTCTTGGAATTGCGAAATGTATCTAGTTACCCTAAACTGCACATCATGAGTTACTCAGTCTGCTGAAAACTCCACCAAGAACGTGACGTCAAGGGTTGATGCTAGTCTCCAATCATCAGTGCGCTTTCAAAACGGCCGCGGCCAACGCCGAAGGCTTGCGGGCGCGCGCCGTTTAGCTAACACTTTATTTTGTCTGACCACAGTCAAGCTGACTCAATTCATAGTCTTAACATGTAGCGGTAAAGGTTCTTTAGCTTCCCTCTGATACGTTGGTAACTTTTGACAGGTTCGTTATGCATAAGGAGTAATAACACGTTGTATTGCATGGATCTGGCAGAGACCAGAACACGAGACGAAGCTTAAAAGCTTTGACACGGATTAGTCCGGGGGGTCGGCAGTGAGAAAGAAGAGAAGAGAGGAACAAGAGGCTGGGAGTGTCAATGCGCTGGTACCGGACTATCGGGCCTCTTGTTTTTGTCCAGATTGTCAACTGTTTTTCTTTCTTCTGAGTTTTGGACTGTCGGTCGCACTGGGTAACCCGACCGAGATCATCTATCCCTACATACTGATCCAGTCTAGCATATTCTGGACAAAAACTTACGACGCGTTCCGCTCGAATGAAAAGACACAAAAACAAGGTGTTGCCTCCCTTCAATGAGCTAGTCATAAGCCTAACGCAGGTACCACCTCTAGCGTCAGGGGCATCGACAGACCCAAAAAGCAAGGCGGCAGTCAATGAATGCACCTCTCGTATACATCTTGACCATCCTATTGGTCGGTTCATTTCCTTTTAGTCAGGTCCCCCAGAGCCGAGTTCCGGATCACGATTCGCTTGACGGACTGGCAAATTACCCCTTCGTATAGAATGACAGAAAGAGGCGAGACCAAAAATAAACACGAGCTTTTTTTGGGTCCTTGTTCTCATCATGCCTCCGCAATGTGGTCCACACTGATCGATCGCTTCGTCTGGGATCTTGCGATAACAATAGAACAAAGCAAAGAACAAGAATTATAAAGACTCTTGTCCTTCTTCTTCTCCAGACTTCTTTCTTTCCTCTTCATCCCAGACTCGCTAATCACACTCGTTACTTAATCCAACTTATCGCGTCCTTCGCTTAATACACTCTCGCTACTCTAATACCTCACCAAAAAAACAACATCACAATGGGTTTCGTCAAGACTGCCGCTTTCGCTACCGCCCTTCTCGGCGCTGCCAACGCTTCTCCTCACTATGCTCCTCCTACCAACGAGACCATCCACTACACCACCGAGGTCGTCACTCACCTGACCACCTACTGCCCTGCCGCCACCACCCTCACCTACGGCGACAAGACCTACACTGTCACCAAGGCCACCACCCTCACCATTGAGGACTGCTCTTGCACCATCACCAAGCCCGTTGCTACCGCTACTGGCTATGCTCCCCCCAAGCCCACTCACGCCAAGGACTGCGCTGAGATGTGCTCCGACAAGTTCGATGAGTGCCGCGTTGCTCCCGATGCCAACATGGCTCAGTGCGCTGCTGAGTACGCTGGCTGCCTCGGCTACAACCCTTGGGAGAGCGGCAAGTTCGTTGAGCCCACTGCTTGCCACGAGGGTGTCAAGCCTACTGGCCCTGCCTACACCACCGAGGTTGTCACCAAGCTGACCACCTACTGCCCTGAGAAGACCACTCTCACCTACGGCAACCAGACCATCCCCGTCACCAAGCCCGGTACTGTCACTGTCACTGGTATCCACCACGTCACCACCGTTCCCGTTGTCCCTACCGGCTACGCTCCTCCCGCTACTCCTTCCACCCCTGCTGAGGCTAAGGACTGCGCTGAGATGTGCACTGACAAGTACGACTCTTGCCGTGTTGCCCCTGGTTCTAACAAGGCTACTTGCGCCGCTGAGTACTCTGAGTGCCTTGGCTACGCTCCCTTCGACAGCAACGGTTCTCTCGTCAAGCCCACTGCTTGCCACGGCCCTGCTCCCGGCCCCACTGGCACTGGCTCCAAGCCTAACCCTCCTCCTGTTGTCCCCTCCGGTACTGGTGCTGGTGCTCCTCCTGCCACCCCCACTGCCGTCACTGCCGGTGCCGCCCAGGTTATCCCTGCCGGTATCATGGCTGTCATTGGTGCTGTTGCCCTTCTCTAAATGCTCTCTACGGAGAGACATTAGACTATTCTAAATAGACTTTTTTCCACATAGATTTATATAAACGTGTATATTCTTCAATCTTACTCTCTTGCTGCCTTCTGTGAAGTATTTAAGTCCCCAGTGAATAACTTGCATGTCTGGTAAGGGCTGTTATCGGTTGACATGTCTCTATTAGTACTGTTTGAAGATTCAATGGCAGCTCATTTGATCATTGCTCAGAAGGTATTCGACAACTGTAGTCTGGTACTGTTTTTCTCTACAACACTCGGCATTTCCAGACTTAACTTAACGTCCTTTCTGATACCCATCGCCAGCAAGACAACAACAACCAATGAGTTGGCAACGCTCTCACTCTGGAGGCGGGGATCAAAAAAAGAACTCTTGATGGCTTAGACACATAATGAAAAAAAGTTGAAAAAATGAGGTTCTGCCCGGGCTCGAACCGGGGACCTTCTCGGTGTTAACGAGATGTCATAACCAACTAGACCACAGTACCGAAGTTTTACTGATTAGTAAGGTTAAGCTTGATACAAGCTATGACAAGCAATACTCAATTCACAGCACCGAGATCTGTCTGCCAAAGCTGTGTTCAATCTTAATCCACTAACCACCCTTGCCCTGTCCAAGAGAGCCATGCAGCCCTTGTAACCTCTCAAAAGCGGCAATACATTCTACGTCGCTTGTGTTAGCGGTCAGAAAACCAATCAGAGAAATATGTCTTTCAGCTCAGTGGAGTCAATTGAAGTCTGACCGTAAGTAGTGGAGATGATAACAAGGGTGGATGGGATTCAAGAATTCTGCTGCCTATTAGCAGTTTTATACTGATCAATTATAAAAGAATGCTTTCTTCTAGTAAGTTTGCTGCTAAGCTCCTAACTTACTACCAAGATTCCACAGACACAGCAAATCTCCTGTCAGAATGGGTCTCATCAAGGTCTTTGCCCGATGGCGACCGCTCCAACAATCCGAAGCTGAGATCGACTGCAACATAATAACGGATTCTAGTAACCTACTATCCGTGGCTATCAAACGTCAAGCTCCAACTGAAGACCGTTCTTGGACGAGCTCACCAGCATTTCACTCCATATTCCGCCCTGAACACCATAACCACCAGGTATACGAGGCTGTCGTTGCGCAAAATATCCCCAAGATGCTATGCGGAGAGAATTGTAGTCTTTTTGCGTATGGCCACTCCGGTAGTGGCAAAACGCACACGGTCATGGGGTATGACTTCCAAAACACCGAAGAGCTTGGACTGTGTCTGGCCGCTGCAAAGCAGCTCTTTAACGCGCTTCATGCTCTCAATAAGCAGAACGAAGAACAAAAACTTGGACTCGGATTGAGTTTGTTTGAATTACGCAAAAAATCCGCTTTTGACCTTCTCAATCATCGGACTCAGTGTCATGTACGCCAGGGTCCTGACGGCAAGGTTCATATTCGCGGAGAGACTGAGATGCTTGACGATGGAAAAGTGCGAGTCCGGCCCATTGTGCAGATACCATGCTGGGAATTTGAAACATTTCGAAATAAACTTGTGGAAGCCATTGGCAAACGCGCCCAAGGTTCATCGAGCGTTCACGATCAAAGTTCAAGAACGCACGCTGTGCTCGAGCTGGAGATCGTGAGCCAAGCATTGATTGATGCGCGTTATGCCCTGTTTGACCGACAATCTGAACTTGTACCTGTTGGCAAGCGTGCGACAGACATTAAAATTGAAGAGTCAATGAAGAGCGTCATCCGTACATCTGATGGTGGATACGTACCCAATCCGGACTACAAGGCAGACCAAGAACGCATAAACGCGGTCGAAGCGGAACAAGCCCAGTACGAGAATCGAGTTGCAGAAGCCGAAAAGAAAATCGAGGAAATTCTCACGTCAAGCAACGCTGCTTGTCTTGGCGCAAAGATGGTGTTTGTAGATCTTGCTGGCGCAGAGTATTATGAGGGTAATGGGTCTGGACCGACATCGATGAAACAAACTCCACAAGAGCGTCAAGAAGGCCGACAAATCAACAGTGACCTATTGGCATTGAAAGAAGTGATGAGGGCCTGGTCTCGGAATGAAACAAGGATACCATTCCGATCATCGACTTTGACAATGGTATTACGGGACCACTTCATAAGTACTGGAAAAGGCAACTCTACAATAATCGTTACACTCTCGCCTGCAGCAGATCAGTACGCAGCAACCCTGAATTCTCTCAAGTATGCAAGTCTGGTTGGGGCCGCTGGTACTTAATACCATTTCTTTGGGTTATATGCATTGAAAGCAGGATGAGCGAGATTCCGATATCTTACAAGATTACATAGCAGAAGGTAGATCAACAAGGCACTACATCATTAATAACTATTCAGTAACATAAATTCAACATTCTGTGAATGCTCAAGTAAAATATATATCCCACAAAAATGCTTTTTTATACACATATTCAAGTCTCAACCTGTAGAGTCCTGCGGCTATGCCCACGCGACACTCTGGTCAACTCACTGAGAGTATCTTAATTGATCTTATGTCAATGAAATAGTTACGTCCTTCAATCCAAGCAGGCAAATGAGGCCAAACAGGCCAATGATACTGAGCGCATTACTGAAGAACTGAAGTCAGTTGAATAGCCAACGGACCTACCAAGCTACCTGATTTATCAAGTTTCTACATTAGTTAATTTTGTTATATTCTTTTCTTTTTTTTTACTATGTCAAGAGGACAAAGCAATGCATTGTACGCTCTGTAGGTGCGTTGTCTACAGGTACAAAGCTTACTATGGAATTCACTACCCTAACGAATAAAGCTCCTTGATTGCATACCCGACGAAATACTAGGAGGTCATTAGGTGCGGTCTTGATCTCGCATACTTCGCATCTGGTATTGTCACTCTTATTTCTTATTGTGGTTGATCGTCAGCTTGGGCTTATCCATGTTCCACGCGAAAGTCACCGCAAACCTTCATTGGTCATAATCTGAGAGGAACTCCTAACAACCAGAAGAAACTACCAGAAGTTCTGATCATGTGTGCAAAAGACCAAAGACAATTCCGAAAATGGAATCTTGTGGCGTAGTCTCGACCTAGTGGCTGACTGGAAACGTCCAGCCTTAAGAGTCTGGATTACTGCCACAGTAGAACAATGAGATCATAATCTGTGGCAACACTGACCCGGAAGTCCTATAAGCTGCCGCCTTTCCCCATCCTTTGTCAGTGAACTTTTATCTTTTTCAATCTCGAACCCTGTCCATTTGTATTAATCGCACCGCAAAGTTTCCACGGTACTGTAGACCAGATAAACTCCAACACCACCCCCCACTAATTCGTTCTCAGATGCCCACCACCTCTGGTACAGTCAGTAGTTTCGACGGCGGAAACAAAATCACCGCCACTTTTGTTGTCGACGGGGTGCAGTGCACCTTCAATGGCAGCTTCGATCCCCCAGTTGGAGATTTCAACAGCTACGATGCGAAGCTTGACTACAGCGACATCAAACAATTGACAACCCAGCGAGAATTCAGTGGAAAAGTCAGCTCCCAAAACCTTGTCATCGACACGAACAATGGCGCAAAGATCACCAGTCATTCCGAAAAACCGATTTCTCCTGTCAGTCGGTTCTCTGGAAGTGGAAGTTGGGAGCACAGTTGATGCGAGGCCATGTGAATCCACCGCGAATAGTCTTGTGCAGAATGGTCTTTCGTTCGACTACATTTGAATAGGTGGTACAAAGGTAAATCGAGGCATGTAGGGCTGAAGTTTGATAAGAAACCGCGTACCAATTTGGTCCGAGGTACCGCGGCTTTTCGCTGGGCATGTGGGTATTATTTTGCATTTTAGTTTTTGTTATCGCGAATCACGCAATGCCATTACAATAGCCCCGAAAATCATATTTTGTGGTATTAAAGTCCCGTTTCCTAGATGGAAAAATAAACATTGATGTAGTTCCGATACCGATGCGTCCTAGTTCATCCACCACTATGTTCTCCGTGTGCTCCCTGCTGTCCGGAAAAGTCCGATGTAGTCACCGACATTACGCCCATCCGTCGGTCTAGGGACTTGAATCCGGAAGCACGGGGCTAATAATTAACCTGGAACTTCTCTAGTATTCTCTCGTCGGCGACGAAAATGTCAAGCTGCTGAATAGTCAACCCAAGCTGTCTTCCGTTGAGTATGATGTTACATACGATCTCTCCTAGTATTGGAAAAGGAAGGCTTGCGGTGATTCTTGGACGTTCGTTTGAGTAGGTTACGGCGCCGACGCCGACGCCGGGTCCTCCGGTTCCACCGGTTCCCTTGGTGCCTTCTCATCCTCTGACTTGTCTTTCTCCGAGCTTGCTATAGCTACACCCAAGACGGCCAAAAATAATATGATGATCAACACGAGGGATGCCACCTGCATAAATGAGAGGTGTGGTAGCCAACGTTGGTTACGACCGGATGAACCCCCATTGTATGTATTCCCATAGGTATTGATGATTCTTAGCGGGCTTTCGGGGCGTAAATTCGTTCCTGGATTTAGACGATCGGTGTATGGTTCGATGGGTCGGATGTACATTTCGAAGATCAAGAGATGGAACTCCTGTAGACTGGCATGGATATGGTGCTGTGGTGGAAGTAATTCTTGCGTACATTCAGTGTTTTCCTGATTTGTGAGATGCTGTGAAATAGGAGTGGTCAAAATAGAGGGGAATTTGTTTATATAAAGCTCAGCCCAGACTTTATATGGGTTCAGGGTTCCAACCTAATCACTTTATCAATAGCTATAGATTATAGATAGATATGACTTATTGAGTTCAAACCAACAAAGTTTCCAAGCCAAGTATTTGACAAGGTACTGAAGGGAATTGGGCAGTATTACCTGGACAATGACTCGGACCGCATTGCTCAAGGCTTTGTATACGAGCCTATCTTGACCACCCGACTCAAGTGGTTCAAAGGGTTTTACAAGTGCGATTTCACTTATAATGTCAACTGACAAACATTGTTACCATTTGTACATGTCAGCCTTGCCCTTTGGAGCCTCCTTCTTGATGTTTGATACGGCAAGCCAAGCCAAACCCCGAGTTCTGAACTCTTGGTCTTCTCTCATTACCGAGAGACCGCGACTCAACATCAATTTCTGCTGCACATGAAGCGTTGGATACTGAAGCGTGAATAAAATGGGTGAGTGACTGAATCGGATCGGCAAAGGAGCTTCGGGGCTGTAAGAAGGGCAGCGAGGCATTTGGGACCCTGCAGAGGTCTTTCAAGGCAGCGCAAATCCTCAGGCGAGGGTGATAGTGAGGGTACGACGACCCTTGATGTCGAGCGAAAAGAAGCTGCGAATGTGGTCTAGGCAGCTAAGGATGCAGGAATTGATCGTATGGGAAGTCAAGGGACTCAGAGCCCCGATTGTCAAAGGTTGAATTTGGCGATCATAACCCAAACAACGACACTATCGTCAGTGACGGGATAGGAATTCGGACCGGTCTCAAGCCTCCTCCTGTAGTGTCAACTTAGCAAAAAGCCGTATTCCGTCTAAAGCGTTTCTCGTCCACCAGCCCTGCCGCACTAAGTCCTTAGTAGTAATAGAAGGCCCGAGTTGGACCGCTCGTCAGCCAGCCACACAATGACAATAGGTGCGGTATGTCTCACTCCATCCCTGCTTTTAAAGCGACAGTGTTTCTCTCCTTACTATTTCTGGCTTCTGACTGGTTCCACAACTACCGAGACTAATAGCTTAGTGAGACAATTCCAGGCTAATGGGTAAGTAATATCGTGTTGTTATACTAAAGTGAGTTGCATCTGTCATATAATCCATTAAATACAATACATACTCTGCCGATTTAGTAATGTAATATATCATTTAATGTAAGACAAGATATTCCTTAACACAAGAGAATGTACCCCTTGATTATTTCATACCTAGGTTAGGCTGAATATTATAAAAAGCAGCATCTTCTCTGTCCAACTTGCTTCAACCTTCTCATAATCATCATCGTGTCTTCTACTCCCTACCACGACAGCAAAGAGTCTTTTTACCCTACCAAGCAACACCAAACAGGACCTAATTATCAAAACAATTTTTTGCTTAAGCCTTCACGATGTTTATCAATAGAATCCTTCTAGCTGTTGCGTTCGCCAGTATTGCTCAAGCAATCAGTCGCGCAGATCCTCCCTTCTTTCCTGCAAACTGCAAAGCACCCAAGGTCACTCCCGAGGTTCGTGACCTCCCAGGACGAGATGTCTCTGGAAAAATGGTGTACCCATGTGTCAAGGTTGGAGAGACATGTAAAACCATTCGAGACTGCACACTCCCTACGGCCTCTGAATGTCAAAAGGAAAGGACGGATCGAAAGGGCGTTGTAGTTTGGTTTGCGAGCTGCATCGATGGGTTCTGTCGCATCATCTCCAGCAAGAAAGAATCCCCTTGCGATTGTCTCGCCGGCTGCGGTCTCAAGGACTTTGATCGCGACTTGAGTTGCATCGATGGGAGGTGCAAAGCTGCTGAATGCGCACCATGTGGCGAGTTTCCTAATAATCGCGCGTGCTGCGCCCCTGGAGTGAGAGGTCAAGATGGCAAATGTTTCTGCGGTACTGGTGCAGGAGAGGGGTGTGCCACAAACCCTGAGAAGTGCGACTCTGGGTCTTTCAATGACACATGTTGTGGCAAGGGAACGGATAATGAGGGTAAGTGCTGTGCTTCTGGCTCATGCAATGGTCGTTGCGTGCACCAGCCGAAGTAAGCCTTATACTTTCCCAGATGAGATGCTTGGAAAAAGGGAGAATTGGCCAATTTTAACTCGATATCAAGTCGGCTCATAATTGCGGTATGCATTATAATATCATACATCTAACAGTTCATTGCTGAATGGCTGGCTTTCCATGATTTCTCCGCTGCTGATAGTACTTATTCTTAAAGTATGGAACTGATGTGACCACAGTGTCGCTGACCACTTTCTGAGAAGGGATTACTCTCCATGTAACAGGCGACCTGACCAACCACTTGAACAGATACCCTCAAGGCCCACGCTTAACACCGCCAGCCTCACTGTAATCAAGGCCAATATCACTTTCAACAGGGTCAGCCTCACCTTTAATAGGATGAATCTCATCTTCGTCCAAGACCGACAAGCAAGTCTTAAGAGCTTGACGCAAAGAGCGAATCTTCTCCTCTGCCGCAATCTTCTCGTTCAATAGTTGCTGGCGTTGTTGATCAACCGTAAAAGCTTCTCGTGCTCTCTCTCGTTCATGTCTTGAAAGCGCTGACTAGGGAGTGGATTGGCGGAGCTCTGCCCGTGCAAGGCGAGGGCGATCAGATACTGCTTCGCGATCAACAACGGCTTGGCAGAGATCGATACGCGGATAGCGTTTCAGATGCAGGCGAAGCCACTGGTAAGAGTCTTGAGTCTCGTTGTATATTCCGTCCGCGATCTCTGTCATCCTTGGAGTCGATATTGGGGCATCTGTGTCTAGCTCCTGCCAAGCCCTTATGCCGCGCGAGAAACTCTGATTTTCGAGTGGGTTTGGGCAATTAGCTGGGATGGAACCTTGAGCTGGGCTCTGGTTGAAATGGCCCATTTGTCTGTTGCCGGCTGGGTTGTTACCATGTTGCGGGGGAGCGTTCGGGGCAAAATTTGGAGAAGTTGAGGTTGAAGAATTTGGATTCATAAACTGCGAGGATGAAGTTAAATGACCTCACGGTACCGTACCTGCCGTTCACGTATCATTCCAAGAATGGGTGACCTGACAGCGGCAGGTACGACGTGGTAACTCTAACTCCTGTCGACTTTTAACTTTCGCCTATCTATAACACTAAAGCATCATAACTTCAGTACTTACACAAGATATTTTTTACTCTGTAAAGAAGTTAGCAAAAGGAGGGGTTATTATACTCTATTGAATCTTGTATTAGGGCAGTCTATTTCTCTTCCTTTTACTAATAACTATAACCATAACCACAAAGTAACTCCAACTCCAATACTGAGTAAGCGACTCAGCAAGAGTAACCTCTGGAAGGTTGAGAGATGTGTCTTGCTCACGTAATAACTTCTCCTGTGTTAGTATTGTCTATTGTCGTTGGATGTGATATCACGTGTTGCCTCTGGAGTCGTCAATGACATTGCGCACCAAGCGCGCCACCCATGGTTCTGGACCTGTACGAGAGTGAGCCCGAATACTTAGGCGACCAAATAAATACCATCATGTAAATTATAAAGACAATTGTATATTGAGAGTCCACAATTTTTGTTTTTGCTTCTAGCAGCCTTGTTCTGATGCCTTGCGGGCGAGGTCTCCAATCTACATCGACGGCACATACCCAAAACTAGCCGACTCCCACAACCAGCTGTTGACGAAATCGAGATCCAAGTACAAGGTTAGAGAATAGTCTATTATGTTGGTTATATTCAGTAGTTGTCTCGACGAGATTCCCTGCTGTCCTTGTATGTCTAGAAGCCGGTATCAATATGATATATCTAATTAGAAAAATGAAATAGGCATCAAATAATCCTGGTACTGTGGTCTAGTTGGTTATGACATCTCGTTAACACCGAGAAGGTCCCCGGTTCGAGCCCGGGCAGAACCTCATTTTTTTTGTTTTTGCCTATACGGATCGGATCAGTGGATATGAGGGCATGATGGAGCGAGTTGGTTGGACTGAGCCGCTGAGGTACAGTCTTTTGATCCCTGGCGTGCTGTGGCTGTTTCACTCCCCTGCTTTGTCTTTTACCTCACGTTATTATTGGTCTGGATTACGCGAGCGCTACACTGTTACCCGGATCAAGACAACCAACCTCACTAACCCCGCAAAGATACTATCTTTAGTTAACAAATGGAGTTCCAAATACAATTCCCAGTGTTTACTAAAATACATACAAATGTAGATATATCTAGAGTTGAACATAACGATGAAATGTATCTGTCCTTTTGCCAGCTGGTAGATAATTTTATGAGTATAATCTCTAATGGCCTGTCTTACCCACCCCTGCAGGTTAAAGTCAGCTCGGCGGCTACCTAGATGGATTGCCCAATAGTCACCCCTGTCCATCAAACGCCTTGTTGGTTCGAAGGATCAGGTGTCAATTCATTTTCGTTGCAAAATTCGCGTCAGCAATTTACTTCTCCCTTTGTCATTTCCACTTGAACTGGCCGCGCATTTGTTCGTCGGTGAGACTCACTGTCGACGTCATGACAACACAAGCTCCGGACCTCACAACAACCTTCACGCCCGACAAGTCATGCTTCCAGTATTACAAGTACAGATACACAGGCGATGAACTCACATGTCTAGCGGGTGGCACCGGTGCGCCCAGTGCTTGCACCTACATGCAGTTGGGGCCCTCAGCGAGCGATTCCAACTGCTTTCCAAGCAGCTTAGAACTCGGTTCAACGTTTTACTACTCCCCTGGTATATGCCCTAGCGGATTTGAAGTTGCGTGTAGTTCGACAGTCGGTGGCGAGACGAGAGCGACATGTTGTCCAAGGTACGAAGCTAATGGCTGTTGACATGACGGGCCGTTCTGACAGAGATCCAGTTCATTTAGTTGTCAAACAGAGACGGGTTGGCCATGGTATAGCACTGATCTTTGCACTATCGCAATCCCAAGGACCGTCGAGGTGATAGTCTATGACTCCGTCGTTGGAGGAGACTGGGAAAAGACCACTGTCAACGGAGCTGCTGCCAATGCCATTGGTATTCCCATCCGATGGCATTCTTCCGATTTTGCATCCACCACAGCCGGAACCACGGCGTCTGCGACAGATACCGTGACTGAAACGATTTCTTCTTCAACCGCCACTTCTTCAAGTGATCCTTCGTCGGGTAACGGAGGGTTGAGCACTGGAGCCAAGGCAGGCATTGGAGCTGGTATTGGAGTCGCAGCTCTTGTTGGACTTGCCGCATTAGGCTGGTTTGTGCTTCGAGCGAGGAGGGCCAAGCAAGCAAACGCTGCCGCTGCCGCTGGGGAGATGGAGGCTAAGGAACCTCAGGTGCAGGTGCAACAGCACCCTTGGGAGCTTGATGGCCATGGGACTATGACTCCGGCGGAGCTACCATCCGAAAGCGTGAGTCATGTAAGATATTCATGATGGGGGTAGTGTCGGGCAATCAAATTAATATATACCATATAATTCTAGTAATATCATTCAGAATGTACCAATCTCTCCTCTCACTTTGTGCTGTACGTACCCTGTAGCTTGGTCCGCATCTGTTTACCATGATTTAGAGTATCATGTCATAAGTTCGTAGTAACAGACCTAGATACCGAATGAGGTACTGATTATTGATAACGAATTGATACTCCTGTTCAACAGTAACCTATTCTATGAGGCCGTGTGTCGGCTTATTCGCTGAAGCCACCGTTCCAAATTAAACTCGCCGTCGCTGAGATCCCGGGGATTACCAATGAACATGAAAACATGACCATAGTCCTCCGCAGGTTGATGTCCATCTGTGTATTGAATGAAGCATGGCTCAGTTTTATAGCTGTTGGTTTCGTATTCCGCTAGTCTTTTTGCATCGGCGATAGACTGCACGCAGTACACCCGGCCACTAACCTCTGCACCTTGCAGTCCGTCTTGCATAGCAGGATATTGTCCCCAAAGCTTGAGAGAATAACCTTCGATCTTGGCGGCTCGCATCTCAGGCTCTTTTTCCAGTCCAAGGACATCAGCTAACATTTTTGGATCCATCAATGTTCCGTATACAAAGTACGGTCCTGTGGGTGGCTCAAAGAGGTCCCTTTGGGCTGGCGGATTGGGAGCCTGGTAAAACCAGTCTTCTGGCGCGCACTTGACTTTCAACACAAATGGAGACTCTCTTCCCTTACTCTTGTGAACTGAAGGCGGTAATGGAGGAGCCGGCGGAGGTGGTTGTGGAGGAATATTGCCGGGCATTTCTAAGGAACCGCAGTGTGAATCTCATGAGGGGTCAGTCAACAGTGACTAGTTAAGAGATAAGGCCAGACTATTAAATTGATACATAGATTATGAAAGTCTAACTTTCATGTATCGAGTTGCGTAGTAGTGGTACGGGTTGTTACGCCAAGGTGAGGATGACACAGTGATGTTGGGTTATACATCCTTGTACAGCAAAATACTGCCATTCGATACCGCCTACTGTAAGAGTTCTTGTACTGTACTGATCAGAGGAGATGATGAAATTGTAAATACGAGTGGTGGACAGTTCACTATATCTCACGATCGCAAAAATATAACATAATAGAGTGATAATGAAATAATTATTAAGAGTCTATTTTAGTTATACAGTATTTTGTGTCATTACGCGTTTATATAAACACCTCTCTTGAGATAACCTTCCACTTCATGAAGCGGCATATACCCAAATAGATCCACGAACTTTTTCAAGCATTTGCTTCGTCTCAGAATATGCCCAGGCTTTGTGCTGATACCCGAGCGAGCAGCCTGGTGATCCAACTTATTTCTTCCAAGAACCATAAGCGGCCCTTCACACGACAACATACTAGTGACAAAGTTGAGGGCAATGTCTTCGCAGTTGAAGGTTTCGTCCACAAAATCACGAATGGTGGTCATGATGTCGTCCTCCGAGTGGTAGTACTCCAAGTACGAGATGTGTGTAAAAGCCAGACCTGTCAGGACCATACTGTAACCCTCCTGGTCCTTGCAGTTGTAGCTGTACATGGGAGTTTCGGTGACGTTGTTTACAGTCCAACAACGCGCAAAAGCTCCTGTGAGGCGATGCATTCCCGCGCGTCTCCATTGTTGAAAGACGTACTCAAGATCTCCCGTCGTGTTGTAGTTCCAATCATCATCAGAGAGAAGAATTCCCTGGGTCCTGTAATAGGGATCGGGAAGGAATTTCTGATTCAGGCTGTTCTTTTCAGATTTGCGATAGCGAACGAGAACGCCGTGCTCACTCATGAAGTCTGCCGGAGGTTCGACGTCGACTTCGTTCCAAACGATGACTATCTCATACAAAGATGGTACCTTGTTTTCGATGAGATGCTGGATTGTCTTTTTCAGCTGCGTAGGCCTCTTGTAGGTTTGAATGGCAATTCTATACGATATGAGCGTGTGCATTAGAGTGAATGAAGAATGTGATAACATACGTAAACATTTCCTCCATTAGGTCGCTGGTTCTGTTAACAGCGTCGTTCCAGATGGTCATGTTGGCGACCGCATCCCGCTTTCCACAACTCCTTTCTGCTTCTTGATACGTGGAGATATTGCGAATCTCAGCAAATTGGGGCTCTTCCACTGTCTCCTCAACCACTTCTTCCTTGAGCCCCTGATCGGACCCATATACGGAAGCAAAGATCAAGAAGAGAATGAAGCTCACTGTAGAAATAGCAAGAATTGTCCACTTCTTTCTGGGGGTTTGACTTTTGTAGGTGTGATGAACCGAGGCTTCGGAGAATGTCTCAATGGGCATGAGTTTCATCTCTTCCTCTCTACTTAGCCGAGACATTGAACTTGACGAATCATCGTCGCTGCATGTCTCAGCCATCTTTCCTGTAGAGGGATGACGACAGTCTCAGACTATTAAGTGGCTGCAGGTGGTTGGCGACAGAGATTGGATGGCCACTATGAACCAAACGTCCGTGGAACGATACATATGACTGTCAAGTTTGACTTGCAGCGTCGGCCTCCTCTGTATATTAAATCATCATCTGAGTCGATAATTGCGGAACAGCCCCGGCTTTGCTAATAGGGGAACAGTTTTTTTCTCTTTCCATTCCTCCGGCTAGACCACAACGGCGACCCCTTTGTTTTAGCGTTTTCTAGATCCACAGCGGCTTTGGAAGGCGTTTATAGTTATAGTGGCACAATATCTCAGCTTCGCAGTTCCAGTAAAGCTAACGACAAAAAGTCGTGGAGATTCGGGGCCAACGTCAATAGCTAACGGGGCAAATGTCATCTTCCAAGGTCCACAATAGAGTCAGGGGACCCTTTCAGCTGAATACATCCAATTCGCTATGTCGCTTTGCGTTGAATTATCCACATCGTCTCTGTAGTGAGTGTGCTATTGTGACAAGTGCGCTTCCCAAGTACTCGGTACCACAAGTGCGCTTGATGGCTCGAAACTGCACTATGGCACACTATTGGAAGACTATTGTTTGGGTACATGGTGAAATGATTTGTCGCTCGCTCTGTCTAATTGGATTAACTTCAATCGCTAATCCGTTTCTGAAAAAGAAGCTTTCTTAGCTTGAACTAGCTTACAGATGACACGCGGTTATTTGTCTTCCCACACATTAAAATTAATAACAGATGAAATGCTTCTGTGTCAAAATGAAAGACTGAAGATAAAAGAAAGGCTGCAAGTTCATTAGAGAAGCGACAATAGTCTAAAGTGAATGAATAGCTGTTGGTAAGTCCGTTAGACTATTGAACCCCATGAGTCAGTACAGGGGGTCAACTACCTCCGACGCGATTTTACTTCTCTGAACAGCAGATCGCGGAAATGATCCATGTTCTAGACGAATCTAGAGCAGAATACAGGGGTAAAACATGAAAATATTTGCGTGGTAGCATGTTGAATTCGTCTTTCTCCTGAAAAGGCTTGAGGTCCGTGGAATACATTGAAGTTGTGTTCAAATGCTGACGCACTTGGGTTAAATCTACTGTATCTTGCAAACTTCTGTCCGATTTCTATCCCGAATCCTCTGCTCTCGTCACTTACTATGGCCCTGGCCTTCTTTTTGCCTTACCAATAACCGATTGAACACAGATCCAAATGGTGTCCTATACGCCCTTACCATTGTCGTCACCTGGCGTTGGGCAAAGGGACACACCATCGTCACTCAAGGTTGGTCTGTACATGACGTGAGAAACCCCATTCATATTTAGAGGCGACATAATTACTGACCATACTAGCGCATGGATTGTGTCATCGAATATCACCATTTTATTTAACAAATGGCTACTTGATACAGCCGGATTCAGTATGTCTGCCTTTTACCTTTCTGACACTTGTAACTGACAATACTCCAGAATACCGTAACATATCCAATTTCCGAAACTAATAGGGTAATGTGCTAACAATAGTCTTCGACAGCTATCTTACTTGTAACATGGCATCTCGTTTTTGCCACTGTCATCACCCAAATACTAGCTCGTACAACAACATATCTCGATAGCCGTCATGAACTTCCAAACAGCTGGGACTTTTACCTCACAACCGTTCTGCCCATCGGAATCGTGTCATCCGGGTCATTAGTCGCCTCCAACTTCGTCTACTTGTACTTGTCGGTGGCGGTTATCCAGATGCTAAAGGCAGCATCACCTGTTTCAGTCATGCTTGTCTCATGGCTATTCGGTGTCATGGATCCAACCATCGGAAAGATTGTCAACATTCTTGTTATTGCAATGGGCGTTGCAGTTGCAAGTGCTGGTATGATCGAGTTCTCAGCGATCGGTTTCATCTTCCAAATGGGCGGACTTGCGTTTGAGGCTGTGAGAGTTGTCATGACACAGGTTATGCTTAACGGGGAGGGCTTGAAGATGGATGCCATGGTCGGCCTCTACTATTACGCCCCTGTCGTCGCAGTCTTGAACCTTTTTGTGGCGTTCATAATCGAAGTACCGCACTTTGATGTGGCCGACTTTCATCGCGTTGGATTTCCCACGCTATTCCTGAACGCAGCTGTTGCTTTCACGCTCAACTTTACGAGCATGGTCCTTGTAAGAACAAGTTACTTGTTACCAAGCGTCCCATTACTAAACATTCGCAGATTGGCAAAACATCGGGTCTCGTCATGTCACTATCAGGCATATTCAAAAACATCTTGCTTGTCATTTGCTCAGTTCTGATCTGGCATGTAACGATCACGCCTATACAGCTACTTGGCTACAGCATCACTCTTTGTGCTCTTGTGTACTATGCTTTTGGTCAAGAGAGAATATTCGAGGCTTACTTGGCTATGATAGACTGGTCGTCAGGGGTAGCAAAGCAATTGGCCACTGACAATGGCCGGACAAAATGGTTTCGAAAGGGCATTTTCATATTATTAGGGACTGTGATGATTTTCTTAACTGGCATAATGTTTGTATCTCTCAGTAGAATCCAGTCTCCTTGATGTAAACAAGGACTCTGACAGTTAAAGAACTCTCTGGGATTAGTCACAACATCTGGTTCTCTACTTTCACTATTCACTCAATTCCGTAGTGGAGACATCTAAGGATGGCCCCACATATTCAATCCAGAGAATTAGACAAGGTCTAACAGAGAACACGACTCTGAAGAAGCCGTTTCGAGGGTAGTGTTTCTTTGAACGGGTTCTATCAGTCTAGCAGACTATCGTTTATGTACCTTCAATAGACACTCTCTAGTACATACGACCAAAGGTAGTGGAAAATACGGGATCCCGTCCGCTCTCCCATAGTCAAGCCACTAACCGGCGGATTAGTAGTTGGGTCGGTGACGACCAGCGAATCCCCGCTGTTGTATGTTTTTGAATCTCGATTTTATTTTTGCCAGTGTGAGCGACAATTCCCACCGTTGACCCATGGAGTTCAAAGGCTCGTTTTCAAGTGGACAAAATTCCTTTGCTTTCTCAACCTGAGTCATCGATTGGGTTAGTAATAGGGTCGTCAAGGATCAGCTCCAACAACAATCACCAGCAATGTTGTCGCTCCTACAATTCGGTTTCACTGTCAGTGGAAAGAAACAGTCAAGATTAAAATGACAGCTGCTGTTCGTGGAAATTCTGTGTGATTTAGATGACAACTACTCAAATAATTGTAACCTCGCGCACCGCAGCATCCTTATCATCCAAATACAAATGAGCAATTCCAACTCTCCTGAATAACTTGGGGGGGTCCTCACTGTCAGCAGCTTCAAGAAGTAAGTTAATGGCAGAACTAGGTTGGCCCAGAGGGAATATGGGATACCCGTATCCCTTGTTTCCAGCACCGTGCTCAGCCTCCTCCTCAAACTTTACAAGATCAATATACCAGAGAGAAACCCCTTGTGGTAGCTCGTCCTCTGCATCATCATCTATATATACCGTGTTCCAGAACTCAAAAGAAGTCGTACATTCCAGAAGTTCCACTTGTTCCGGTGTGAGCTTACCCAGGGGGCCCTTGAGAGTAATGGAACCTTGTACACCGCTCCATACGTAGGTGTCATCTATTGCAACAAGTGATGAAATCCACGAGTATTCGCGCTCCCTACCTAGGATCATCATAGAATACTTGATTGCGCACCCAGGCTTCGATGCCCATGTCCAAGATGGGTACGTGTTGCTGGACTGTACGTCAGAGCTTGATGAAGCACTCTCAACTTTCCATAAGAGACTTGGCAGGAGGTGTTTGCCTTTCCAAACGCCCATCAAGAAGTCAGATTGAAGCATAGACCCCATCACATTCGCTAGACCAAGAATTGCCGGAATCCGGTCCGACTCTTTGGTGAGCTTTCTTGACGTGTACTCAGCCACCAACTTCTCCCATTGCTTGTAAGTAGCGACTCGGTCTTCTTCTGTCCAAGATTCTCCTTTTACATTCGCATGATCTCGTTGTTCGGAATCAGAAAGAGTGGTCGCGATTTTAAAGGGTCTCTGTAGATGCTTTTTCATCAGACGAGAACGAAAGGGCTCATCAGAATCGCATCCGGGATATTTGTAGTAGCCCATAGAATCTGGGGAAGAATCTATAGCAAATTTGGACAAGCATTCCCATTGCACGTGGCCATGGCTAAACCATAAAATTCTAGTGCTGAGCATCTGTTCCTGGAACGTCCAGCCCCTGGAGTGAATAGGTCCTCGAAATGGCATCTTCAGCGCACCATTGTATTTTTCTTCCAATGGCGGATGTACTGCGGTCACGACCCATTGCGCGTGCTCGTCATCCCCTGGCGTAGGGGGTATGGGAAAAGGCAGGGCGTATTGCTGTCTGAAAGAATGCGGCGTGAAAAGCCCGTCGTCGCAGTTGGTCCCGGACAAGGTGGATATTGTGAGTGTGGCATTAGCATAGATATCATCCATTCTTGCTGCCTCGGATGCCCAGTCATCAGTGTCGTCCTGTATAATGCAAAGACTGTCTACCCAAAGATAGTCAATGTCGAGGCCTCTGGTTACCAGAACAGCATCTGCGATGGTTTTTGGAAGTGTTGATAAAGGAATGTTGTCTTTGTGGTTGGACAAGTTGGCCTTCGTTGTTGTGATGCAAACTGACTCCCCCCAGCAGTACGACAGGGCGCAGTATGTACCTCGTTTCATTCTGCTCGGTTCAATGAGTCTGACCTGTGGGTCATCCAATGTACCGCCGGTCACGTCTAGAACGCGACTTGGTAGAATGGGGTCTGTCAAATCGCGCAATCGTCGACAGTCGGGATGTGATTCTTTGCAACGACTCAACCACATCTTACTTAGGGAACGTGCTCGATCAGATCCAGTCCCACCAACTTTCACCTCACTGCGTTCTGAAGAATAGTCAAGAAATTCCTCTGTTCGATATTGTTAGCCTGAATCCGAACGTTCATCATGAAATTTGGCACCTCACCCTCAAGGAAGCTGATCTTGAGGCTAGACACTTTATCAGCGTGCCATACCTGCATACGCCCTTCGTTGTAGTCTTCGTGGATGCGTAAAATGATGGCGTTGTCGTCAGAATCGGTAACGGGAGGAGTGAGTTCCTTTTTACCCTTACTCGAGGTGCTCTTGTCGAGCGCATCAAGCAGTAAACCGCAGAATGGGCAGCCGTCATGAGCCGTTCTCTCCAAATCCTGAAAGGTGGGCGCATGTCGAAGATCAGAACGTGATGACGAGTTCAGTCTGGTAATGACATCTTTGCAAAGACCGCAGTAAGACTTTGGAATTTCCAAAGGGTTTCTTGTTAGTGCCTTCTCTGCAAGGATCCGAAAGAATGTCGATACAGACTCCTGATACCGTAAAGGATCATTAGAGTCAGACTGCTGTTTCCAGGCCGTCCTAAACTCGTTCGTGTCGACGATGGAGCGAAAAACAGCTTGGCAACTAGAAGGAGGGAGGCCATCGCATTCTTCGGCTGAATAGTAAGACCTCTTGTTGCTAGCCAAACAAAACGATAGCAAGTCCCTGGATTCTTCGAGGTACAGATTGCTTGTCTCGCTTGATGCGATGTCATCGGTGTTGAATGCTTTGTTCTCCGTTTCTGTCCAAAACGATGCGCCAGCGTTCTCAAAAAGCTTGACCATTTCCAACTCACGACGCAGAAACGCAACATCAAGAGGGGACCAACATCCATCTCCATCAAGTGGCATACTGACATTGGCACCAGCCTCAACAAGATGTTGAACCTTGGCCAGGTGTCTTAGCGCGATAACCATTCTTAATGGGGACATGCCGCCGGGACTTTTATGCCGGCGCGATTCACCATCATCCGATTCTTTGGAGACGAGAACGACCGTGTCCTCAGTCTTCTTATCAAGATCGGCACCGTGTTCGACAATCCATGCGGCTTTTTCGGTCCATTCATGGTTAAGCCGCCCGTCAATTACTTGGTCAACGGCCTCGTGGAGTACAGTGCGACCCGACGCGTTTAGCTGATCAATATCAGCACCGTGATCGAGCAAGAGTTGAGCCACATCAAACTGTCTCTGGCGGAGGGCACGGTGAAGTGGTGTATTGAAATACGACCACGGGCCAGCAGCAATGGGCACCACACATCCATGGCCGGGGGGCGCAAAAACAAGTTCATCTTCAGTCCACGATGTGTTGGGGTCCCAACCTTGAGACAAGGCCAGTGACACTGATTCGAGATTGAACTCGGGGGCTTCTTCTGCTGGGTAGCCTCCAGATCCACCTGGCCTCCATTTTTTGAATTTGAACTGGTTGGCACCTGGTTGAATGCGCTCTCCAGCAGTGGTCGAATGTGACTGTGTTCTTTCGTTTGAGCCGTGCATGATGCTTGGTGTTTGTTATTTCGAAAGCCAACTGGCAAATAATAATAAAATGTAGATGAAGATAAGTACGACAGTAATTGGCGCAATTGATGGTTCAAAGCCTCTGACAGTGAGAATAAGAACCGGGTTCTCTTATATGTCTACTGTTCAGGCTGGTAGGGCGAGGCACAATTGGTAGAAAAATGGATCTCTTTGAGTCCTGCGTTAGGATCCTCCAGCGTTTGTTTGAGGAAACCAAGGGCGGGTGGCTAATCAGCAGTATACATGCAATATACACGAATAGGATATCTAACTATAAGCATTATAGAGGATTTACCAAGACACTCAGCGTATCTCTAAAGTAGCTTCATATGACACTTTCTGCACCACAAGTCCTAGTTTGTACCTCCTTGTTGGTTGGCCAAGATATTAATTCACGCTAAATACCTACGCTAAAAGGTCCTAACTTGGGTCTTGGAGAGATCCAGGATCTGCCTTGTCGCACGATGAGCGTATTAACCAATGAGCAATGAATGAACACTGGATCGTGGCTGTGCCATCTGCAATGAGGCTGCGGCCTACTTTTGTTCATATTGACCTTTCTCACAAATGTACACATTCTCTATTCACTTTTTACCTGTTAGCAGTACTTCAATTTTGTTGTTAGTTAATTGAGTTTCCAATTTCGTCTTGATACATTGTTTCTGTTACTGTTATTGTTCTTTGGGATACATTCTGTACCTAGGAAGTCAGGCCATTACAGGTCCATGTGTTGCCAAGCCTTGTGCTTACGTGGGACATCGGCTATTGCCTGGTTTGACCGTAATTGCGTTGCGGCGTGGTAACCTTGACACAACTCACGTTGCCTGTACCTCACTTCTAATCTCATCAACATCAAAGATTTCAAAGATGCTGCTCAATGAATTAGACGTGCCTCTAGACGACGTTGTCGTAGTTGATCGACTACACATCGCCGACTACAACGAGGCTAACATTCTTCCCCAGGACAATGATACCCTAGAGCGACTCCTCAAATGGCTCAGTCCTACCAAGTATGCAGGTGATGGAAGCGAACTCAAGAAGCACGCTGCCTCGCATCTCGAGGGCACCAGCCAGTGGCTTATTGATTCGTCCGTCTTCGAACAGTGGCACCACGGCAACAGTCATGGTATTCTGTGGATCAGAGGAGTGCCCGGTACAGGCAAATCTGTCCTTGCCGCCAGACTCATCACTCATCTGTCCTCAGAAGAGTGCCCTGTCCTATACTTCTTCTCTCGTTATACCATCCAGTCCAATCATCGTCCCGAGGCGGCCCTTCGTGACTGGATTGCTCAAATCTTGCCCTTCAGCCCGCCACTGCAGCTTGCGTTGAAGAATCTAACATCTGGAGACATCAGCATTGGCTCTGTGGACGATCTCTCAATGGTAGAGCTGTGGAACCTTCTTCGGCTTGCCTTGAAATGTATCCCCAAGGCCTATTGTGTGGTAGATGCTCTCGATGAAATGGATCGCGAGTTCATGGAACAATTCCTGCAAGTACTTGATCAGCTGGGTAACATACACCCGGACAGAGTGAAGCTTGTTATCACAAGCCGCCCAATCGCGACAATTGAGAAGATCATCAGGAACTTAAGGGTTCTGGATATTCGCCTAGGCAAAGACAAAGTAGAGCCGGACATCCTCAAGTATCTTCATCATCGACTCGATCAACTTTCCATACCTTCCGAATGTCGCGATACCATTATACCCAATTTGCTCAAGACGGCTGATGGCCTGTTTCTCTATGCCAAGTTCACCATGGACGCTATCTCCAAATTGGAAACCATGACGGCAGAGACTATCACAAAAGCTCTTGACGGCATACCTGTCGATTTATCTGCCATGTACACAAATCTCCTGCAAGAACACATGGGACGTACAGAACTCCCTGAAGGACTCTGTGTTCTTGTTTTGCAGCTTGTCACGCACGCTACCCGGCCTCTACGTCTTCTCGAGATAGCCGACTGTATCAAAGTGACCAGACCACAGATGGGTAAAGACACTGCGATCTTGAAAGACCTCGTACGTACGTCTTGCGGGCCTCTGTTGGAGATTCTTCCCGATGAGACTGTTCGAGTTGTCCATCACTCGCTGACTGAGTATCTCTTTGGAGTGGGTCGCACATCATCTGACAAACACATCCCACTATTTGAACCAGGTCCTATGCATAACCATCTGGCACTTATATGTTTGTCATATCTCCGACAGGGTTGTTTGGACAACTTGAATGCCAGTGACACTCAGCATGGCTACGTTATAGGCGTATCTGGAAAAGAGCACCAATTGCCGCCATTCTTAATGTACGCGGTAGACAATTGGCACGTTCATATCAAGAAGTCATCTTCCCAGGCCTTCGTACAAGATGAAGCGAACAGACAAATTACTTCACTACTGATGACACCAAAGTACCCCAGAAAGCTTGTCATGTTGTACAATCGAATCAATAGGAGTGATGAACCATATCTGAGAGGGTTATCGCGAGGCCATGATATCTCGCGAGAAGTGGAAGTTTTACTTTTGGCAATTTATCTGGATTTGACCCTCTTTGTTGAGTATTTTCTCTACCAAAACGATGGAGATGCAGCGAGGTACCCTGGAGTTAAATTTATTGAGTCCCCGTTGCATTTGGCGGTAAGAGGGGGGAACCTGGAAGTTGTTCGCATGCTCATCAGCAAGGGAGCCGATACGAGTCACTGTAACAGCCAAGGTAACACGCCACTCCATTTGGCACTTGGAAGCAGTTACCGTTACCAGAAGATACGCAGATACCCTGACATAGTTGGATATCTTCTGGAAGCCGGTGCTGATCCTTGGAAAGATCAAGAGAGGAATAGAGAAGTCGACGACATGATGTTTGGCGCAAACGATCCATATCCTCCGATCAGAAAGGCTATGACTATGGGAGATGGGGTAATCGTCAAGTTATTCCTACCATACATAAAGTCTAAGGAGGTGGCCGAGAGAGCTTTGGATTGGATTATGGAAAACTCTCACAAGACAGAGGTCATGCATTTGATCCTCAATCTTGGACTTGTTGACATCAACGGCTTTACTAATGGCAAGACGCCGCTGTTGAGAGCCTGTGAACAGTTTGATCCGAAAGCCATTTCAATACTCCTTGAGGCTGGTGCAGATCCAAACGTTCTTCACGACGACAGCGACAGTTGGGTGCGGAGAAGAAATTCTTCAGCTACCGAAGAGGGACGTAACGTGTTGCACACCTTGGCTGCATCGCATCGGCCTTATCGCAGTGCTAAAATTGAAATGTCAGACCAAATAATCAAAGAATGCTTTCAACTGGTCCTCAATGCTGGTGCTAACGGTAGGTGGAAGTTTTTACAACATTCCGTTTCAGGGAAAGGGAAAGCTGACTGCACAACAGTAAATCAAGCTGATCACCGCAAGATGACGCCGCTGCATTTGGCCAAGGATCCTCTTGTTGCCAAAATCCTTCTTGATGCTGGAGCAGATCCCCTCGCTATGAACCAGAAGGGATCAACGCCACTTCACGTCGCATACAGCGTTGATGTGATAGAGGTGCTCTTGACCAGGACAGATATAAACACCAGGAATGATGAAGGGAAAACCGTTCTACTTCAAACTTTCTCTGGCGACAGACATTTTGACGCAACAGATAGGAAGCCGATGCATGAAAAGGCCCTCAAGCTTCTTGATATGGGTTCCGATCCCAATATCACTGATAACAACGGCGATAGCATCTTGCACTATTTGGCTACCAAGGGCGGAATGAGTAAACCTGACGGAAGGCTTCTGTTGGAACGTTTGATTCAGAATGGCGCAGATGTGAATCTCCGCAACAATAAAGGTCAAACAGCGATACACAAGCTGCAATTTGGACACCCTCCTTCTAAAACTGAAATCGCCGATTTGGAGACTCTGCTTGAGCTGACAGACATCGATATAAACGCAGTTGACAATGAAGGGAACACGTTTCTCTTTAGTACCATCGGCGATGGAAGATTTCCAGCAGGCGACTTGAAGGATGAATATATGAATACGATGGTCAAAGTCGGGGCTCGTTTCGATATTACCGATGGCGAAGGAAGAACACTTCTGCATGCCGCGATACGACAATACCACGGCGAAGAACTCCTGAAACTCCTAGTTGAGCATGGCGTCGATCCGGAACAAACTGATAATGAAGGAAATACAATCTGGCACGCAGCAGCTTCTCGCCTCCCAACATTGATGAATTCGAAAAATCTGCTTGACAATATCAAAGCCCTCGGTGTAGATGTACGAAAGCCTAACAACCGTGGAAGACTTCCTTTACATATTATGTGTGAGCACTATCAATACTTTCTTGAACAGAAAGCGCATTACGGCTTTAGAGGCAGACCGGTGTTGTTTGACTATATGCTAGAGCAAGGCTATGAGGATATCTACAAGGCGGATAACGATGGAGTATCACCGCTTCACCTAGCTTCTACCTTTTCTACATATCTCACAAGAGTGATCCTTGACGCCGGGGCTGATGCAACCTTGGCCACACACGAGGAGTTGAACGTGTTTCATCTAGCTGCTCGATGGCGACAGAGTAACACGATAGGTCTTCTTCTAGAGTGGTTTAGGATGAGGGCTAGTGAGGAGAAGCTATTTGAAGCAGTCAACGCGAAAGACAAACGAGGTCGCGATCCTCTGTACTACGCTTGTGCTTCAGGTCACTACCCATCAGTAGAGCTTTTCGTCAAAGCCGGCGCGGTAATTGACACGGAGACATATGAGGGCTCGGCTTTGCAGGGCTACGTTAAGTTCGAAGAAGCGTCTAAAAATTGGACTGACGGGGCCTGCTCTGCATTTTCTGCCGTTCACTTCAATGACACAGCCCGACTCAAAAGGCGCAGATATGGACGTTTACAGTCAAGTTACAAAAACCATGGCAACGACCAAATCAACGAAATTCTCGCTCTTCTCATCGGCAGCACGACATCAGCCACTTGGAACAATATTGACCTGGCTATTGCCGAAGCCTCAAATCGACAACATGATTACACAGTGGAGTCTCTCTTACAAGTCAGGAAGAGTTTAGGGATAGAAGGGCCATTGCCAAGTACAGACGCAGTGCAAGCGTGCTTGGAACGGAGGTCATCAGTCCTCGCAAGCGTGGAAAGAGGTCGCCAGGCAGGTAACACGTTGTCAAAACAGATATGGTTCATGTTTGAACTAAGGCTCTACCACACGATTCCTTCATACATCAAAGAATATCCGCACGAGCCTGAGATCAAAGAGTTACATGGATTTTGTCTCGAGCTTGCACGCCGTGGTTGCGCAGGCCTTCTAGACGCCTTACTTACACCAGACTTGGTTTCGGCCCTCCAGAACCCCTGTTATACTGCTCAAGATAGCACATTGAAGACATCAGATGAGGATATGGTGTCGTTATTACTTGCTGCTTGTCAATCGGAAGAGCCGAACCTGCCTGTTATCAAGGTGTTAGTCAAGAAAGGAGCCAAACTGGACGAATATTCAACAACAGGCAAAATGACTCCTCTCCATGCCATTGTCAAACATGTTGATAATCAATGGTGGCAAACTGCACAGGCACTTCCGTACATGCTTGATCAAACTCTGAACTGGGAGGTGCGCGATGAGAATGGACTAACGCCTCTGAACGCATCCCTACAGGGGAAAGATCAACCTTCCTGGAGGATTCAAGCAACAGAAATGCTTCTGAGAGCAGGTGCAGATCCTTCAAGTCTCGACAACGAAGGAACATCCTGCCTCGCGCGTGCTGCAGGTCACGAGTCCCTTTTCAAGCTACTCCTTCGCCATGGAGCAGAAGTCCATCCTGCTGCGATGGCTGCTGCTGTTCTGGCCAAGGACGTGAATATGCTGGAGATGATGTTGGCTTCTGGCGCGCATCCAAACGTTCGAAAGGTTGGTCAGAATACAGATTACTCCAAGTCATCGGAAGGGCGATGCCGCAGGGTTAAGGTGGACGATCCAAACGATGAATCCGAGCTATATGTTCTTGATCTTTTGATCACGAGCATGGGCTACGAAGATCACAACCCTGTTTGCGAGGACATGATAAAACTCCTTTTTGAGCACGGTGCAGATCCAAACAGTCGCTATAGAGATACAACTGTAGCGCACCGAATCCTCCAAAAGCGACGTTCCCGAGTCCACTCAGCCTCCGCGCAACGTAATTGCTACGCTGATACTATTGTTCACCATCCACGACTCGACGTAAATCTCGAAGACGAAAATGGTGTCACAATACTTCACGCTGCTTGCAAGGTGGGTGATCTGATATCAACAAAGGCTCTTCTTGAGCGAGGTTCCGATATATATAGACAGGACAAACAAGGTAGAAACATTCTACATTTTGGCTTGAGACATGGTCTTCAATCGGAACAGGGGTTTCTTGAGTATCTAATCACTCTCGGTCCGGACCTTTTACATCAAGTTGATACACGTGGCCAAACTCCGCTTCATTGCGAGATGCAACAACGGGTTTCCGAGAAAGTGATTGAATTGTTTGTGTCCAAAGGTGCATGTGTTTCCGCGACAGATACAGATGGAAACACTCCTCTTCATCTCATTTTCAAACAACATTGGTTTCATACTGTGGGTGATAACAACGTGGTATGGGATGAACCTAAGAAGAGGGTGGTAGACCTGTTCCTGTCACAGGGGGCAGATATCAACGCGCGCAATAAAGCGGGTGAGACACCATTGTTTACTTACTTCCGCGAGTGTTGCATAAGAGCTGTTCTTCCATGGGATGAAACGAAGCGCAAGGCAATAAAGGGTTCACGGACTTGGAAGGAATGTGAAAAGGATCTTGACCGAATCGCCACGGAACAAGAGCCCAGTCTCTGGGCACTATTGGATGAATTTGGTGTGGATTGGACAGTCGTCAACAATGACCGAGAGTCATTACTACACGTTGTGGCAGCAGAGTGGCGAGGGACACACAATAGAAGACAACGAAGGTTCCAGTTCTTGACAGAAAAGGGACTGAACGCTTTGGCGGAGAATGCTGTGCAACAGACAGCGTTAGATGTGGCAGCGGCACGCGGAGCAGCGGATATCCTAGCTTTGTTTAATGTTGACTAATCCAGAAGTGCTTTTCACTCAAGATTGTATCATCTATAGTCAGTTGTTTGAGAAAATAGAGTTGCAAGATATATTGATGATATTTCGCAATATGTGAAAATGGCATGAGATGTATCCTAGAACTGGCCACGACTGGTCCATTGAGGTAACTCCAAGCTACGTCTGTGATAACGCCCGAAGAGTTTACGTCTATTACTACATCAATGCTCCTCACAGCTAGGGCAATATGGAAGTCCAAGCGACTGCGCTCTTGGTTAAACTAATGCTGTATATATATTAAGGCTAGCTACTTCTGGCAGAAAGCTTGGTTTAATTCAAATAAGTACCTAAGAATAACTATTTCACTAATACTGAAAAATGGTTTTAGTGTAATACTGCATTAATAGCTTCAGATGTTTGATAATGAATAAATACTAAGACTAGGTTTTCAAGCAAATCCCTCTTAGGGTCCAATTTTGAGCTGTCCGTCACTAAGAAATTGGATGCATTCCAGTAACAAATGTCGGTGTGGCTCAGTTGGTTAGAGCGTTGGTCTCATATAGCGAGTAATTCGTCAAGTATGACTTGGTTAAACACCAGGGTAATCCAAAGGTCGAGAGTTCGAGCCTCTCCACCGACATTAACTTTTGACAATTTATCCTGTATCTCTTTTTACTTTTTGCAATAGTATAACAGAACAGAATTTAATAAGAGTATTAAAACAGTTTTAGAGAGCCTATCGGGCTTTATAATAATACTGATATACTATATTATACTAGCGGCATGGATTTAATAATTTAATAGTTCCTACCCTATAATTAATAGTACTACATTATGTAGCCTTGTCTCAAATTGCCCTTTTGAAAACTCAATCTTGGCAGTTGGGATATTCCCATTATATAAGAATTGGTAATCGACAGTCGATTCAAGCTCTCATATGCAATGGCTCAATGTCTGGGCATGTAAGACTTAATATTCCCACAAAATAATTCCGGGATTATTTGAGGAGATATCGTTTCAGATGTAACCTCGGAAGCGTTAAACACAACCCAGTCACTAACATCTAATTACAGATCGGCTACCATAAATGCAAACCTCATCATGTCTGTGTAAAATGTATAGTAATGTAGTAAAATTTATAAGGTATCATCTATAGAAACAAATCCCAAAATCTCCCCAATCCTCGTCAAGATAAAATATAGGATCCACTTCATTATCACAACGAAGTCATCATTATAAAACCCACAACTCCAACAACCCATTAGACATCTTTATCAATGCACCCCGAAGTAATTTTCCACCACAAGAACAAGACTTTAATTCAGTTTCTTAATTCTTTTCATAGGATGATCGCGCACTCGATGAGGTCGAGTACACACTCTTTGCGGTAGCAGTACGGGGAGAAAGTGCGTTTGGTTGAGGGTAGTAGACGTTGACAGCAGCGTTGACAGATCGGTGGTGTTCCTTGGCGTGCTTGACAATAGCAGACCAGACCTTTTGAGCGTTGTTCTTGGTGGACTCCATTTTGATGTTGAGGTTGTGATGTAGTAGTGGTGTAAGTGATGATTTGTACTTGTAGAGGTAAAGGTGTTTGTAGTTTTTATTCTTCTTTGTGGTGGAGATGTTTAAAAGCTTAAGTAATTGCTTTGTTTGCTTGATTGTATTGCTTGCTAGATAAAAATTAATTTACACGAACATTGGATGCCTTTTATATCAATTGTCATGCGCCCAAGATGCAGTCATTTACGCCCATCAATCAGTCAACATGTCAGTCACAGTCAGCCCTACACTTGACAAGTTGACAAGTTGATTGACATTATTCATCCCACCGTATAGAAATTCCCATTTGGGGCTGGATAGACGAGCTTCGGCTGACCAATTTAGTTCAGCTTGTCGATGACTCAATTGGGTGGCTGGTCCAAGGGCGCGCCCCGCAGAGATTTTAACATGTCCTGGTTTCTAAGCTGACCGATGTCGGTGAGATTCTCAAAGTGATTTTGTCAGCAGACTTGTCTGATTGGATGGTCTGACCGTCTTTTGTGACTCGAGAAGAGCAGTCATTGGTTTCGCCTATAGACTATACCATTGTAGGCCAGTGAGACAATGAGACAAGTGATAGACGTGATATGTCGTATTATTAAACTATTCTAGATCATCTGTCTCACTCAATTTCAACAAAGTCCATGCTCCAACCTCTTTTCCCTTTTGAGTAAATCTCAACACAAAAGTTGGTCGCGTCATCCCTCGCGTCATGTCTTTCTTCCTGACCACCATCTTCTTCATCAATCATCCTCGTCTTAATCACTGTCCAGCCCGCTCTAGACCCTTGTCCCGTGTACTCTCTATCTAAATATGCAATCAACTTTTGCACGCGCTTGATATCCCATATACCCTCCCGTGTATCAGGTCGCGAGGATATCCATTTTTTAATCCAGTCTCGCATGGTTTCGTCTGCCATGTGATAAGCGTCCAGCATAGCCGGAAGCATACCGTGACCATAATTGTTAACGCTGACACACAGCGTGTATGGCAGACCTAATGTAAGTCGACAAATTTGGCGAATTGTAGACGCTGACTCGGCAGGCGTGATATTGTGATGTGTCTTGGAAGAATACATCATGTCTACTCGTAGCATTTGGACAAGATAATGCGCATAGTTTGTCGCTGCTCTGACGGGCTCGTAGGACGTCAAAATTGTTAGCGGTTTTATGTCAACAGGCTGTCCTTCCAACTCTTCTTCATCACCAAACGCTGGGACTTCTTCTGGCGGAAGACTTTGTCGCCATTCTTCGAGCTCAATTCTGAGTTGATCAACGCGCTCATTCCATGTCGCGTCAGGTCTTAGATTGGCTCGCCATTCTTCCTCCAAAGCATTCACTCTGGGACCTATATAAAGAAGTCTATCATAGGGTAAGGTCGATGATGCGAGCAGTTCAATCAGAGAGCTGGACACTTGTGGGGAAATTGCTTGTTTCTGTATGGAATGTGTGCGCTCATAGATAACCAGCAGAGCCGCTATTCGCGAAAAAGCCCGAACGAGACATTCGCCAATATCTGTAGCCCGCACGAGACTTAAATGCGTTGAGAGAAAGTCAACAGCTGCACGGCCGTGAACACACCATAATCTCATCTGCCCACGCTTCAACTCAAAGTGGGCCAGCAACAAGACAGTACTTAGCCAAGATACAGCATTCTCTCGTTTCCTCGGATTTTGTGCGTTTCTTGGAGTGTTGATATTTTCTACCTCAATCTTGCCAATATCTCCAAGCGCTACAACAAAATGTTCCAGGGCATGTATTGATGCTTGGTTGCGAAGGTGAGTATGGGCATCAGATTTTGAGATTTTGAGAGCAGAAAGTGCTAGTGCGGCGTGGTAGAACGATCCATTCAAGTATTCGGCCTCCAGGATCTCGTTGAGGTACAGGACTGAGAGAACTCCATAAGGTCCAGTGTCGCGTAGATGATGGTAGTACAGCATGTCTTCTGGAAATTTCATGCTCTCGAAGAGACCGTGGGGTATCATTGGAGCCACTTTGATGCCAAAGAACCTATCTGCCCTGCTCGGTTCGGGTATGCCATCTTGATGGGGAAATTGAGGAGAGGAGAAATTGGGGGTTGCGTATGCAAACGGGGTGTGAGATGATGTGCCTGGGGTAATTACTGGTGAAGCAATATACGATGGAGGCTCGTGATGATCGCTTACTGGTGTGTTTGCGGTAGTGACCAGAGCAGCGCCATGGATTAATCCTGGACCCCATGTTGACGATATCTCTGGGCTTGACAAGGTATGTGAAGGGTGAAGCGCGTCATCCGGTTGTCCGACGTGATATATGGGGTTCCGACTTTGGATGGCTTCATTTTGTAGATCCGTTGCCGGAACAAATGACGAGAGAAATTCTCCCGGTGGGCTTTGTTCTTCTGGGACTTGGAAGCTATCATCAACTTCGTCTTGCTGTTCGAAGTCAACCGTTGACTCAGAGTCGCCCAACCTCTGACCAGATCTTGTTCGTCTGGGTGAGTCTTGGTGGAACAGCTTTGTTTGGTCCTTGAAGATGATCTTTGGCGCGTAGCCGCCGCATGGGATGCTAAGTCTAGTGCACTGTATGGAGTCAGTCACTTGCTAGCATCCATATGGTGTATGACCATATTTACGCACATTATTACACTCGGGCTTTTTCTCATCACACTTTAATCGCCGAGCTCGGCACGTCGAGCAGCCGTTGCGATCGCGGGTCTTGACGTTCCGCCTTCTCACGACGCGATCTGGCATTGCGCGTCACATATGTTGAAGCGTATTTTTCGGATACAAACAGCGAAAAAGAACGAGAGTGGTCTGTCTTACAGAGTTGAAGGGAATTGTCATATGCAGGTTTCGCATGCATCGTATACAATTCCTTTTTCGGGAAGCCATGAACGAGCGGGGAAATTGGTCATTATGTCATGATCGAAAGACCTGCTAAACCAGATTGGGTCGACAGTTCTTCTGCTGGCAGGGTTCATTGAAACTTGTGGCTTGTCAACACGCGCCCTACAGTCATTGACCGGTGAGAAGTTTTCATCACGTATTCTTTGGCTGCAGGTTGATGTTTTGATGTTGCAAGCTGCAGCGCAACACGGCTGGACACGAACAAGCAATTAATAACAATGAAATTTTCGTCTTGTGCAACAGCTGAAATTTGATCGTTCTCAATTATCTCGGACATAGCTCAGTACTCATTGTAGAAGTTCAAAAAAAAATGGTAAGATAGAAGATGCGGACAAGACCGAAGCCCCCATTATTAAGCTTATTTCGACGTTCGATCCTCCACATGAGATTCGGAATGTTCCAAAAAGAACGGTTCATAGTCAGAGCAACAATTGCAAACAAGTTCTTTTGTTCATAACTTTATTTCCGTTCCCCATGCATATTGGGTGTTCCCCACAATGTCTACCGCTTGCCGATACTGAAATGGGAAAGGTTAAACGAGTTGAAAAGAAACGAGCTGTTCAACTCTATGAATATCGTTCCAGCTTTTATTCTACAACCTCCCACCCTGGTTGATTGCAACTACGCTGCTATTAATTGAGAAGGTGACTTCCATTACTGTTCAACCCGAGATTGACGGCATCTCACTAAACTCGCAATCAATTCCTCAGAAAATGGAGGGCGATAAACCAGTCACACAGCCCCCGGGGGTGTTGGTTGATGAAAAGAGCATCCCTACCATCTCAACTGGAATGAACAAGACTATCTTGACAATGAGTGCTAAGGATCCTGAAAGCCCATACAATTGGTCAAGTGTATGACTCTTCTTGCAGTATACGAAATACAATGTACTAACGAATGCATAGAGAAAGAAACTATTCATAGTTTTCACCGCCACCTTGCTTCTATTCAATGGCACTCTCGCATCATCTTTACCCGCCAACGTAACCGCCCCAATGAGTGCCGATTATGGCATAGATAGCACACAAGGCAATCCCGAGCTCGCCCTTCCCATCTCTCTCTTTCTCGTCGGTTACCTTTTTGGGCCATTGGTCTTTGGACCCTTGTCAGAGCTTCAGGGTCGCCGATATGTCGTTCAGGCTGCTTTTGCCGGGTATGCCATCTTCACGCTCGCCTGCGCCCTAGCACCAAACTGGGCGTCGATGCTCGTATTTCGACTCATGTCTGGCATCTTCGCTAGCGCGCCCACTGTTGTTGGCGGTGGTATGATGGCGGATATTTACAGCGACTTGACTACACGAGGACGAGCTTTCACTTGCTTTTTCGCTGTTAGCATTTGCGGACCACTCATTGCTCCAACAATAGCGGGTTATGTCTCCGAAGTTTCGTGGAGGTGGGCGTTTTGGGTCGGTTTGATCCTCGCGGGTGTGACAATCCTCCCATTGGCATTTTTGCCAGAGACCTTTGGACCCACCATCCTTGAGCGACGAGCAAAGAGGATACGAAAAGAGGCTCGTGCAACCGGAAACGGCAATGTCGAAACCTATGCTGCAATTGAGCTTGAATCAAAAGGCTGGAAGAACATGATGAGTGTCGTTCTGGTCCGTCCTGTCAAGATGCTTTTCACGGAACTTATCGTTGCTGCATCGAGTCTATACATCGCCTTGGCATACAGTATTTACTACATGTTCTTCCAGACGTACCCCATTGTATTCAAAGGCATTTATGGTATGTCTACCAAGACAAGCGGTCTCATGTATTTCCCTATCATCGGCGGCATCTTTCTGGGAATGATCATCTTCATAATCTGGGATGCTTATTACACCCGATGCAAGAAACAGGGTCGAACATGGGCTCAGAAAACCGAGTACAGCAGACTTCCTCTAGCATGCATAGGTGGTCCTCTCTTGGTTATATCGCTCTTCTGGCTAGGCTGGACTGCACGACCAGAAATATCTTGGATCTCCCCCATGACGGCTGGAGTTCCTTTCGGAGCAACTCAAATTCTCATCAACATGTCTTTGACAAATTACCTCAGCGATTGTTACGGAGTATACTCGGCTTCAGCCATGGCCATAGGTTCATGTCTTCGAAACCTGATAGCTGCTGGACTTTGTCTTGCTGCGGCGCCGATGTATACTGCACTCAATGTTGGATGGGCCACGACTGTGCTCGGGATCATTAGCATCTTTATGTGTGCGATTCCGTTTGTGTTCATTCGGTATGGAGATCACATCCGGGAGAAAAGTGTGTTTTATCAAATGTTGAAAAAGGATATGGAAAAGGCTCGGGGAGATATAGAAAGCGAGTAAAACATGGCAAGAGAAAGGCACGAATCGCTGGAGGCCAGCTTGGATTTGTAGCCTTGGGAAAAGAAATGATAATGAATCAATATTAAAAGTAATGTGTTATGGCATGACTCAGAGACTTATGGTCTTACATAGACGCGGTAATTGCACTGTTCAAAACCGGACATTGAGATCCTCTATGTCTCACCGTATCGATTGATTCATTCTGCGATAAGATGGCTTCGCTAAACGATAACCGTTGAAGCCGCCTCAATTGATCTCGTTAATTGGTGCCAGGGGCTCAAAGACATGGATACCCCTGCTGTAAGCTGACACTCCGTCGCATTTTAGTGGCCGCAATGTACTGTTTCGCTGCTAGTGGATTCTCGCATAGCAAGAACCTACTCATCTTATTGCTCAGCTCCTGAACTTAGATATCAGGGCCCGTTGAAGGATCTCATCCCCTGTAAGCATAAGCACTAAGCTTCAAGAACCTCACCACCAGGAGCGATTGGTTAACCCTTTAACTTCTGGGCGCCTAGACTTTTCTTTCTTTCTCTTTCTGTAGGGCTGATCTCTTGACTTCTTTCTTTCCTCCAAGGATGCATTGTGTGTTTGTTTAGGATTGCTGGCCAAGTCGCGTGCCTGTATTACTTCTGTTCAGAGTGGTCCTAGGATCCATCATGGCTATCTTTATTCATCCTTTGGTCTTCCAGAGCCAGGACATCACCATCTCAGACTGGATCGGTCTTCTGACTCTATGTTTGGCACCTCTCATTGCCCACGTTCTCATCGGCGCGCCAGCAGCAACCTACCTCTCACTTAGTCGCCCGCCATGGCATGAGCGTCTCTGCCACTATAACCCAACCTCCATCCTCTGGAGATACGCCATGGTTACTGATCGCAGAATACGCGCAAAGAACTGGGACAGGATCGATCTGGCTGCTACGAATGCCCTGTTCTGGACTGATGAGGGATGGGATGGGACCGAGGAGATTATCCAATACAGCCGCCCCCGATGTGTCCAACTCCCCGATGATGACAGAGTAACGTTACTGTCTAGAGATGCTTTCAAGACTCTCATCATCACTGTTCAGGGAATCCAGGCAATCATCCTACTACTCAGCAGCCAGATCGATCCTGCTGCGCCAGGTTTCACTGTATTCATGGGCGTTGACATTATCTTCTTCCCGGTGGCCCTCTTTGGCCTACTGAGACTGTGCAGCTGCATTTGGCTGACTGATGAATTCTCTTTCGCCTCGATGGAAGACGTTCCGTTGGGAACACCGCAAATGATTGAATGCAGTACCGCATCGTTCGAGCTCTTGACCACCAATCCCTCTCTATCGGGCCCACAGAGATATCACAATACCTCATTTTGGGGCAGCAGGGTATTCCGAACCGTTTATGTTCTCGCTCAATTTGCTCTGATCGCTCTCGCCTTGTCCTTCATTGTGACCCTCGGGGGCTCATACTTTTACACATTCACGACCTTTGTTGTCATCCTATTTTATTTGTTTGTTATTGGTGTGTCAGCACTAATTACCATTTGGTATTTCGGCATCAAATCATCACGTTCAACTGTTCTACCATGTATCTCTTCAGTTTGGTACAAGTTCTACACTGGACTGGTACTGGGGTTTGGAATTGCACTCATTGTCATCGCCTGTATCGAGACACGCAAAACGCCCTGTGGAAAGTTTACTAGTGGTACAGGATGGCAGGCTGATGCAATGGCTTGCATGGGTAGCTCTTTCGACAAGACTGAAACGAGAGCAGTGCTTGATGGCCCGTATAATGGAACTGCTTGGTACGGATTTATGCATGCGAAGAATTCGAGTTTCGTACAAGCTGAGTATGTGGATCAGCACAACAACAGTTTGAACTTTACCAGGATGTGCTTCAGTAGCATGTACGGGATCTAGACCCATATCTCGAATGACAGGAGGGTGGGAGCGGGTACCAAAGCTACGTTAATATCACTGACCAATTAATAAAGATATCTATCATAAAATCACAAATACAATTACGAAGCGACGTAAGTGTCAATCGTCATGTGTAACACATGCATGTTCGTCCAATAAGATCAACGAAATAAACATGCTGCGAACCAACAGTCTGCCTTGATGAGTGCCCAACGACATCCACAAACAATCCCAGTCGCAGCTTGGCTTTACCCCGCCCGTAATGTTTCTGGCCTCAAAACTTCAAACTTACACATTGCACATTCTACAACAGCGAAACTAACGAGTTATTCCATCGCCTTACCAGGACTCGCCATGTCGGATCCGCTTTCGGTGGCGGGAACGGCCGTTGGTATCACATCACTTGGTATACAGGTCTGCCAAGGCCTTATCGAGTATCTACGAGCCGTAAGAGGTCGAAAGGAAGAAATCAGAGACGGTGTCAGAGAAGTTGAGCAAGTCGTGTCACTTCTCTACAGCCTAAACAATACGCTATCCAACGTCAACTTCAGGAATGGAACGAATTCTCTTCGAACATGCGCCCGTAACTGCTATATGAAGCTTGAAGAACTTCAAAAGCTTCTGGGCGAGCTATGTGGGACTCAGTCGACAAACAAAGCCACGAAAAAAGCAAGCGATGTCATGCGCGCTGTTTCGTACCCCTTCCGACAAGAGAAGCTGAGCACGATCCGAGATTCTTTACGATCTGTTCTCAATGACCTGGGCTTGATCGTTTCGATCATATCATTGTGATGCTCACCGAAACCCTTATCTTTATCATCTCATCACTTACGCTACGCTTTTAGGGACTCCAATGCTTCCGTTCACGATACAGTCAACGATGTATCAAAGGACTTGAAAGATCATGCTAAGAGTCATGATGATCATTCAATAGATCTACAATCTCAGATTCACCGCAATTCTGTTCAACTTCAGTCTTTACATACTGCTATATCTGACACGCTTAGCGACATACAGGAGCAGTTACATCAGACACAGATATCTATCCAAGATCTTAGTCAACAGATCAATGGGAAGCTGACAATTGTCGAGTCTGGTACACGATCGATTGAAGCCAGTAATCACGTCACCATAGCCAAGCTGGAAAAGCTTACACAGGCTGTGGAGTTTCAAACAGCCCTGATGTCATCCATGGTGAGATTTCTCTAAAGGAGTAATGCATCTATACTGATCATGTGAAGGACATGCAAGTTACAGATACCCGGAGATTCCGAGATGAGGGTGCTGTTACCACCTGCGAAAGTGCAGATCCTACAGTGATCCGCAACGATATATCACCTGTCAGAGGTGCTGGCATGAGGCCACTACAAGGCTGCTATTGTGCTACGGCTGTCCCCAAGTCGATGACGTTTTTCAGATTCTGGAACTTCAACTTTTTATTCGAAGAGCAAGAACACCACCTTCCAACATGCAAACTATGGGGCACCCGAAAGGGTACGAAACTAAGAGCTAGAGCAGAGTTTCTATTAAAGTTGTCTTGGACCGCTGCTCACATCACTAGTGCCTGTTTCGAATATACGTCGGGCACCAGTAGACCTGGCATATCAATCAGGTGTAAAAATATTGTCCCACTGAGCAAGAGCCCTGTTTATATGGCGATTTCAGATTTCACAAATGAGGACGCAGTAGAAACTGGGATGATCAGCGAAACGATTACAAAGCTCAAGTCATTGGAACATAAGATATTGACTTTATACTCAAAAGGCTTGGCCTCGCCGTTGGACACAGATCAGTACGGTAGAACGCACACTGAGGTTAATTGGTCCAAAACAAGAGGTTCATACGTGACTAATGGGATTTAGATATTGTTAAAAGTTTGCTCCTACGACATATTCACTTTAGGCTTCAGTGCCAGGGCTAGCGTGTTGCAAATGGTCCTCCAAGATGAAATACTTACATATACATTCACATCTTGCGTTCGAACTCTACTTCAAGCCAACGAATGTCAGCTAGAAACACTGTACGTTAACTGCCTGGAGCTATATCAAGTCCACAGACATCGGCTGCCTGACTGACACCGCTTTGCGAAGCTCTGGTATCGAACTTCTTCTCCACTCTAAAGTTTTAACCAAGTTAAAGAACGAGCCGAACAATGTAGATTACTTTATATCATCTCTATATGCAAACTCTTACTTCCCTTTCTCGAAAGAAATTGTTAAGAGCATCGCCGATTCCAAGCCTACTGCACTCTTAACATCAATGATCCGAGATTGTGAGTAGCTTTGTCTTTCTTTAAATGGAACTCAACGGGGAAACAAATCGTTAGCATTAACCATGTCAATCATTTCTAGCAACGGATCTCTCCCCTATTACAAAGTCCATACTTAGCAGAAGCATCTCGGATCTCGCCTCATGTGTTACGCAGTCTCCAGAATCAGTATTTGACTGCGTGTTCGGTCTTAATGTTGTTCAGCTTTCAGTCGCCTGGCCAGAAGGGTTAAGGTACCTTTTGACAACGAAAGCAAGCATTCTCGCATCCGAAGGGAATGAGAAATATCGTTTCGGTATTCTATCACGAGCTATACAGTTTGACCATGTTGAGTCAGTTGATATGCTGTTAGAGGCAGGCTTCTGCCCCCCAAATAAGGCCTATAGGGCCTTCAATATGTCATGGGACATGGCCACCGTGGTGGCTTCTCATATTTCTCTAAGGAGACTTCGACTTCTGAAATTCTCACAGACACAGCTTGGCATGTTTCTCTGCAAGGAATCTGTAGCATTTGCAGATTCTGTCGCTGCTAAGATTTGTGATGCCGTTAACGAAGCAAATTTATGGGTAGAACCATGCCTACGCGTACAGCCAGACTACCTATCAATCTATCTAGATTCAGACTTACCTCTGGATGCCTTCAAACTGTTGTGGCAACAAGGGTTCCGTCACGTTGATTGTCACGATCACATTGGTCGAACTCCCATCATGACATATTCTTCCCGTTGGCTTTCTGCCTTCACAACAAGCGGTTTTCAGCACAAAAAGAAAACAATTATGTGGTTGGCTAGACATGGATTCATGCAGGCACGGGCCAAAGACTCTCTTAATATTGGTTTCAACATGTTTGCCGCCGGCTTTCACTATATCGGAGCTCAATTAGCCAATCATGTGGACATCTATAATCTCTCTCATACAGCTATTGTCGATAGAACTCGATTTATGGTTCGATTAACATCCCATATGTCTATCGAGGATGACTGTACGTGTTGGTGCAATGCAGAAGGCCATGGATGTTCACCCACCAAGGTGTTTCTAAAAACCTACTTTCTACCTGTGAAAGCATTGAAACCGACCTATACTGCAGACACGATCCTACATTGTCAAACATTCACTTCGCCTGATTCTGATGAATTATCAATCATAGCAAAAGAGGCTCTTCGTTTGCTCACATTTGAAGCTTTGGATATGACTCATACATGCTGCTTTTTTGACCAGATCGGCAATCACGATCCTTGCCATCTAGTATCAACGGATATCCATAATGACTGGGCAATATTCTCTCAAGATCCCGACAGAGTGTTGGAAATCAGGTCTGATATCAACGAACAAGATTCCGCCGCCCTTCTTGAGAATCTGATGTCTGAGTTCGTACCACAAGTACAAATTTTCAATCCCAGCTCCCTGGCGTTTGAAGGTTTCATTCGTACATTTTGGCGTCGACGTATATCGCAGCTATACAGTCCAGACCCTGTAGCCACAGATGTTATACGCCAGTATCAGATATTTAAGGGATTTGGGGTTCCATCTTCTTCAAGGATAAGTAAGTCTCTAGAAGCAAAAACTGAAGAGCTTCTGTTAACAGTTATCAGGAGCATTACCCAACAACTTGCATCGCTTTCTTGGCAAAGACTTCATACTAGTAGACACCCATGACTCTACCTCAGAACAAGAATGTGCTGCTGAAGTGTCAAGGTACTTCGATTTGCAGTGTGAAGGCTGTTCTGTATTTGAGAAGTTTGAAGAGTCTGGATGTGGATGTGACTTCTGTAAGTCTGGCCCTACGGACAACGATTAAGATTTATGAGTACAACGGAGAGGAGGATGCTCTTTGGAAAGTGATGAAATATGAAAGAATACACTGCTCAATGTCGAGTTACCAATAACATATTCATCGTGAATCAACATTCGATGCATGCCACGTAACTACTATTTGAAGGGCTCTGCCAGGACAACACATTTTTAATACTTGATCCGCTTGACTTTGGTTAAATGTCGTTGAACGTGAAGGAAAAATTCATATCATTTATCCAGTCTACTGGAATTTTTTACTATGAGAACGCTTGCCAGTTGTCTACGGAGTTTGTATCGCAAAAGAAAGACTTCCTTGAGCCCCTTGGGATTTATTTCGAAATTTTTGTTATTGTGCGCATAAAATAATTGAATTGGTCTCATTTTTCAATCAATAAATGTCTCAATGACGTCTTCTACCTATAGTACCTCATGCCAGTATCGTATTCTATGGTGTCACATTCCAGTCTCTTGCAGATCGCAACTAATCACTCCACCCAAGCCACTTCCACAAACACACCACATCCAAAAACTCAAAGGTCGTCCGTTCGAAATGGAACAAACTTTTCCCGCGTGGTGGAAAACGCCGCATCCGTTCTAGAAGACCCATATTAACGGAGCCGGAACTAATGGATCGGAGGAAGGTCGCGGATCTTTCGGGTATGTCAAACTTTAATCTCCATGAGCGATAGGAAATTCCCGTGGCTGGGGCTATTTTTGGGTGACCGTCGTGGTAAAGCAGTGGGGTCATTATGGCGACTGTTGAGGGCGTAAACCCTTTCTGGGATTCACATTGAGGATATCGTGATGGCCAAGGACCTAGGCCATGATATCGTCTGCTAGAACATCGTGAGATTATTCTTAGATTGGCACGCTGGAATCTTAAAGAGGTTTCTAGAAATAGCTTTATTGTTGGTTTGTAGATAGAGAATAGAGGTATATAACTTGCAATGCATCGCACTCAACTCGACTCGATATCCACCACCATCAGACAGTGTCTTACAATACAGAACACCTTCACTTTTATACAACAATCGCCCACTATGAACAAGCTCTCTCTTGCTCTGGCTCTGGCTACCACTGCCAACGCCGTTTGGATCCCTATTGGGCACGGCGCATCCAGCGAGGACAACAATGTTCCTACCGGCACTGTTGAAATCGCCATCCCCACTATCGCGGATCCTGATGCAACCCTTCCTACTGGCACTGTTCCCATCGCTATCCCCACCTTCATTGTTTCTGAGGAGGTCACCAAGACCTACGAGAAGCCAGTTCCTCCCATTTACACTCTCTCTACCAAGACCTACGAGAAACCTGTTCCTCCGATCTACACCCTCTCCACCAAGACCTACGAGAAACCTGTTCCTCCGATCTACACTCTCTCTACCAAGACCTACGAGAAGCCAGTTCCTCCCATCTACACCCTCTCCACCAAGACCTACGAGAAGCCAGCTCCTCCCATTTATACTATTTCTACAAAGACCGACGAGGCACCTGTCGAAACTGTGACCTCCGTCGTCTTTGTGCCTGGGCCTTGCAACACAGGCACATGTCACCCACACTATACCACGAAGACGATTGTTGCTCCTGTTCCCACGAGCAGTTGCGGATGTAGCCCTGCTCGTCCTAGTCTGTGTCCTCCAGCTCTTTTGCCTCATCCCAACCCTTCCAATGTTCATCGTCCTCCCGTGCCCGTTCCCACTGGTCACGACAAGCCTATGTACCCCAACACCACTTATCCCGATCCTCGACCTATCGACGGCAGGTTCTGGACAATCAAGAACATGACTCGCTACTGTGGTGCTGACGGAAAGGCTTGCGACTACAACTTTGCCATTGAGGCTGACGGCAAGACCGAGAACTGCACCATTGTCCGCCATCCTGGCTCTGATGCTGCTATCGAGAGTTGGAACAACGTGCCTTGCAACGACAAGTCTGAGTTTACTGTTTCCTGGGGTTATGTAACTGAGCCAGCACCCGCTTTTTCTGTTGTCACTGTTGTCAAGGGAAAGATTCTTGCATGGTTTGGCGTTGCAGATATCAATGGCCAGAAGGTCACTGCTTCAAACCCCTTCGGCTCTGGACATTACGGCAACCTTGGACCCGATCAGGTCTACACCTATTAAAATATCACTACTGGTGACTAGTAACCGACAGATTGAGATTGGAAAGGAGGAAGATTCGGAACCAGATTGACTATACCGAATTGAATTGGCTTAAGTATTTTAGATTGATTTCAGTATATTTAGATTCTTATAGATACCGGTATCGAGTAAATACATTTTGTTCTTTATATCAAGCTTCACGTTAAGAAGGGTTGCATGGAGGGACAACCATCCATTATGGATACAACTCAGTTTGTGTCACGCATGATTATTTTGAAATCAAGTGGTTACCGTCGTGTCTGTACGGCATGACAGTCATTGTAATAGTCGCACACAATACAATTACTATTATTAAGTACATTATTGTGAATCACTTTCTTGCAAATGAAAAGGAGTCAATAAGTGGAGATAAATGACTTGAATTGAATTTGAAAAACACCAACAACGCCTTGAAGACTGACTATGATTCTGCGAACCCGAAAAAGGAAATAACCAAACTAAAAATCGATGAGAATACCAGTGGGGCATCCTCTCAACACTGGCTTAGGAAAACGGCGCGACTGTAATACTTTCAAGGGTCCTTGTTCAATTTGGAACACCTTGTCGTTGTCGTTGTCGTTATCTTTGGAAATTCCAACTGAGTACATCTGGCGGACAATTTCTTTCTGGTCATCAACTTCGGAGGAGATTTCGTTGGTGACTTCTGTGGACTTGTCTCCTTCGTTGGAAATGTGCAAAGACTCCGGGTCCTCCTTTGCAGCGGTAGCCTTCTTCTTCTTCAGCAGCTCGATGTGGAAAGCTGCCTTTGGGTCCTCTCTAGCCTGCTTCTCGAGTGTCTCCCGTGCCGAAGGACTTGTGTCGATAAGGTCGAACAGATAGCATCGTGCTGTCTGCTGGGAGGGTGTACCGCATGCCTCGCTCTGTTTGCGCAAACGTTCGGTCTCGGCGAGTTCTTCCTTTGTGGGCTCGTATGGAACCACTGGCTTGAACTTCTGGTATTCCGCAAAAGGCTTGTATTCCACACGCTCAAATTCCAGAGGTTTATAGACTGGGACGCGCGGCTTAACCACACTATGGCACGCTTCCATGACTATTTTTCTCGGCTGCATGAACTCCCAATACTTGAGCTTATTCTCCAAACCCTTTTCCCCCCACATGAGCTCGGTGAGGCTCACCAGACGCTTATCAGGGCAGTTGAGGAGTGTTGGCGCATACCATTCGAACTCATTCAGTATATCCCTCATGGCGCCAGGTACTGTGATCCAGGATTCAGGGAACTCGCCTTCATCATCGGTGCAGTCTTCAAACTTGTAGACGGGTTCAAGACTGCGTGCATTGCTCAGATGAGTATCTTTGATGCGTCGAGAGTTAGGGAGTCCAATATTCCCAGCCTTGATGCTGGATTGAAAGTAATCGTAGGCCCGCTGAATCATTCTTGCGTCCTTGCGAATCTCGTACCTGAGTTCGTCCTGTTCCATACAAGGTTTGGGAAAGGGGTAATGGATCTTTGGTGTAAACTGAACCATCTTTGCGGTTGATTGGTAGATGAAGGGAAAGGTAAAGTGGTGAGTGAATGGTTGTTATGAAGAAAGCTGGAGATGTTTGGAAGAGTGATATGGTTGATGTGTAGAGAGGAAGGATTGTTCAGAGTACTCGGGGACAAGATGTGCTTTATATACATAGAAAACCATATTAGGAGTGATTAGGTTCGTGACAAGGCAGCGTTCAGGCAGACTCGGGGAACAGATTTAAACAATGGCACTTGTTCAAAACTGTAAATGTTTCAAACGAGACTTTTGCGTAGATTTATTTATACTTCAGCTTTCACTCACTGTGAACATTACGTTGTTCGCGTCGAACAATAAGGTGGTTGTAACCTGTTCAGATTTAACTCTACGTGCCTAGATCACCAATGTGATTGAGCTGAACAGAAAGTTATGTCAGGATTGAAATTTTGATTCAAATTGAAGAAGGCGGTAAGCTTTATAATATCTCGTAGTCAAGTATGTTGATGGTGTCTTCTTGCATTTGAAGTCTAGGGGACGTGTTTGGGTTCGCCAACCTTAATCCTGTTTAAGGTTTACTGTCAACTTGTTCATCTTTCGTATGGCTTGAGGGGACATAGCCGAAGCTTATTCACGAATCACTTTTACCTATACTGATAATAAACAATAACCTTCACGGACATCAACATAAACATGAGATAAACATCACGTACTTTAATTCTACAACATCTGAGAAAGTTATTTACATAATACATGAGTACAAAATATAGTGTCAAAGAGTTTGCAGCACCTTAAAGAAACGTACTGGGAAAGGTTGACGCGGAGACGAGATAATGCATGGGATGTCTGAGATAATTGCGTGTTCAATTCTGAGTCATTGTGATTTTTTTGATCATTTACGTATACTATGTGCCTCTGGACTTTGTGGCTTGTCTTTTTCTAAGTGACAAGTGGAGCCTCATCAAACTCGTCGACACTCTTCAGAATCCTAGAAGCCTCTGTCATGGGCTTTCTTCTTCCTCCCCTTCCTCCCCTACCTCCTCGCGCAGGCCCAAAGTCATGGCCCAAGCTTATCGCCGCTCTTCTCGGCCTCACAACTACCATAGCTGCATCGCAAGGTTTCTCGAGATCCGCTGCCCAGCGCGCCACTTCTTCCTCCTCCGCTTTGATCTCGTCGTCGAGGGTTCGGTCTGCATGTGACCCAAAGGCAAACATTCGTCCAAAGGATTGTGGAAAGACTTTGTGAAGGAATAATCTCACGGTTGGAAGACAGGGCGCTGCGATGCTCACGGAGCTTTCGATGCCTGCCCAGACCATGAGATCCATGTAGTCCCATGTTATGTTGGTGGAGTGACCGTAGAGGATGTTGTATCGCATTTTGAGGCAGCTGGCAACGAGGACTACGATGCCCAGGCTGAACATGAAAATGATGGCGAGTTTTCGGCGGAATGTTGACCTCACTAAAACGCGTCAGTAATTTTCTTATTAGCGTGTTTTCGAGATAACACATACTCCTCCAAACCAGCGGTATCGGAAGGGCCAGGACCACCACGTCAAAGATAATATTCGTAATATTGATCGACCATTGTAGCTTGTTCAAATCCATGCACTTGAAGTCGACGTCATTCCCGCTGAATCTATTCCAGTTCCAATGTATCGGCGCGCATTGGAAAATGTTGAGGAACATGAAAATGACGGTGTTGAGGGATACCATGATGATGATGGCCCAACAGACTTGACAGAATCGTGTGTATACGTGGCAAAGGCGTATGTAGAATAATATGATGGTGACTTTTGTCATACCCATAAGAAGGCTGTAGAAAGGGCAGTCGATCCAGAATAGCTGATACTGTTAGCATGGGAGTTTCGTTGTATAAGTTAGTATGCATACCTTGAGAGCATGTGATAGGTCTTCTGCGTTGACCTGCCAGATATCCTGGCCAAAAGCAGACATCAATGCTGTGACACGTTAGTCAATTCTCGTGACAGCTTTTCCAAGGGACTCACCATGATGTCCAATTCCGAAATACACGATGTAAATAATAAATGAAGTCAAGGACAACCAATCCTCAGGCGAAAACTGCTTGACAAGAAACGCTTTGGTATAAATACGAATGATAGTACAAAGGATAGATAATATGTGAATGGAAATGTATGGCCAGGCATCGTTTCGACGGTCTCGCAGTGGTCGGTCGCATAGGGTATCAACTTGGCGTAACGAGGCTGAATGTGACATGTCAGTAAATACTCGGTGGGGTTGATCCTGGGCGACGATCATGGTGAGACATACCGAAAATAGCGGGGGTACGACAATATTGTCTCATACAGTAGATTAAATCCGAATGGAAATCTTGAGATGTACAAATGCAACTTTTATCATCTTGTGAATCGCAGTCTAACTGCAGTCCTGCAATAAGACATTCTTGCTTCAAGGTGTTAGTCCATAGCCAATCTGTGGAGATGTCCAGATTGCAATGCTTACCGCGCATACTGGAGACGCATCGATCGTCGCTTGGACGTGGGCATTAATCTCCTTCGCCACAGAGGTCGCCGCACTGACAGTCAAAACTGCAAAACAAGCGACCCATATAGCCAGCCATTCAACCCTCATCGTGCATTGTTCGCAGCTCCAATTGATCCCCTTACCCACGGGAATCCAGAACTGTCGTGATAAACATAGCGTAACACTTCCAGATCAGGAAGAAAATGAGAACCAGGGAGCGAAAGGCTGGGGGGAGGGGGGAAGAAAAAGAGCCATACAAAACGCACGACCCCCTTTCCAAAACACCAGTCAGTTACTTAATTGGGGACGGCTTCTTCCAAAGATCATCAGAAAATGGTTAGTTGGCACTAGAGCCTCTGTTTTGATTAACTGGCAACATGAAGTGCACCGCCTTTCGGACCGTAGTGGTCATAGTGGACGCGGTTGCCACTTCGGAGGTTTTTTGTGGTGTCTCATTGGATGAGCAAGTATCCTCTATGTTTATTAGAGGCCGGACCCTTAGGTTCAAAGTTAAACGGGCTGTGGTTAGTGGAAAAGTTGGGTCTGAATGACCTCTACGGGCGAAACGGGCTTGATCCGTAGCCCGGTAGATGGAGCCACGGTTACCGGAAGTTGGTAGCCCGCAGACAGACTGATGAAGATCTGATTTGTGATGTTGAGTAATTGTGTCTATGACGGTGAAAGATGGACTAAACAGTGGCAACAGGGACTTTGTTAAAAACACATGACTCGAATGATATCTTTGTCCAAAAACATCCTTCTAAACGCGATTGTTCCCCGGTATGGACGATTTTAACTTTGACTCCTTTATGTCTTAGAGTTTTGCATCTCCGGTAGTGGCGGCTTGAAATGATGCTTCTCGTGTTGGAAACTGCCGAGCGAATATGGAGTTGTGGCGCCCAATAGACTTTACACATCCGGAATAGGGTGAATTTCCGCCTCGCGCCGACAACGCGTCGAGTCATGACACGAATCTCAGCCTATCAAGAACATGCCTCGGCAAGATGTTTTATTCTGATCTCTAGAGCCACGTGTTGCGCACGACAGAATGTAACCGCCACGGACGAGCGATTGACAGACATGGTTCCGCGATGAAACATTAACGATCATGTGCAAGGGGTATTGACGCCATTGCTAAGCTTCCAGGGCATTTGTCGGCTATTTTGCGATATTTCCAGTCCTCCGTTCATAGTGAAACAAAGGTCAAACTCACAGACGTGGATATCGTCAGAAGTAAGCAGCACGGACATGAGGAAATGATGACAATAATAGATAGGATGGAACTCCCTCTAAGTATGCAGAGTTAAATAACTTGATTCGTGTGTTTATTTCAGATTGATCCACTGAGGCTGTTGTGGGGGATCTTTAGAAAACAAGAATGAAGATGAGGAAATGTCAGCCAAGTAGCAAAGTGAGCTGGAGTGCTCTAGTTATTCAACAAAATTATCGCCATGACAGAAACACAATGCAACAAAAGAGAACAGTAACTTTCAAGAGTCCAGTGTATGTTATTCTGGGAGGATGATATCTATCTTGTCCGTGGATAAATATTACCCTACAGCGCTGGCGCATGCTTGGCTAAATGTTTCTGGCTGCCATAGCCGCCCCACACATAGGTTAAATTTAATTAAATAGAGCAATAACAAATGCGCAAAAAGGAAAAAAGTAGAGATCCATAATTGGCTTAGCTGGTGTTCTGATAAAGAACAAAAAGCAATCGACAACGGCAGGATTCGAACCTACGCGTGCGAACACAATGCCTATGATGTCTCAGAAGAGATAGCAGGGCATCGCCTTAACCACTCGGCCACGTTGTCTTGGTGATTGGTTAAGAGACGCGATTGGAAATACAGTACATGTACTGAGTCCAGACGCGTCAGAGAATGTTAGTAGGACTGACGCGTTGTTCGTTATTTAACACAACTGCAAATGCATATGTTAATTACTGTATTTTTTTAACCTTTGAAAAAGTCCAGGTAAATGAATACGATATGAAATGAATTAGGTATTAGCGCGTTGTGGTATGAGTAGATTTCCACACATCAGGCGTCTGCTTCTCAATCAACTGTTTAATCTGGCGAATGTCTGCCCCAGGCAGAGGAAGATCGCGCTATCTGAACATCACAAGCAACGAGGTTTGGACCTTATCTTCTCTGACAAAATTGTTCTTGGCAGCTACGTCATCGCTGAATTTGGCAGCTGGTTGAGGGTTTTTCGTGTATTGGTCGAACACCCCACTCTAACCATGTGATGTCGGAATCACAATCTGCTGATTGCATATTGTTCTTGAGGTGTATTCTGTGTCACCCTCTTGCAAAACTCTAAGTCGTTGTATTAAGTGTTACAATGGCAGACAATACAACAGTTGCTGAAGTCCTAGTCGACGAGGACGCGCATTCCGACCCTGAAGATTCAGCCTACGGTGCCGACTCCATCACTGAAAACACGTCCCTTGCTAGCAGTGTGCTCAAATACAAATGGAAAAATGGGAGACGTTATCACAGCGACAGAGCTGGAGAGTACAGCTTTCCCAATGATGACGAAGAACAGGACCGTCTCGATATGGTTCATCACGTCTTTACTCGGTTGCTCAATGACCGCCTTTACTTAGCCCCTATCGAGCCAGAAGGAGCAAGGGTACTTGATATTGGGACAGGAACTGGTCTTTGGGCAATACAATTTGGAGACGAACACCCCTCTGCCGTTGTGGTTGGAAACGATATCAGCCCAATTCAACCAGATTGGGTTCCTCCAAATGTCAGGTTCATCGTTGACGACGTTGAGGCTGACTGGGTAGATCCAGTTCCGTATGACTATATCCATTGCAAATACATGGCTGGTTCTATCAAGGACTGGCCGCGATTAGTCAAGCAGGCCTACGCCAATCTGAAGCCAGGAGGATGGATCGAGTTCCAAGAAACAGCCAACACACTATATTCGGAAGACGACTCGCTCAAACCAGATAACGCTTTAGTTGAGATGATGGACCATCTCAAAGTGGCCTGTGAAAAGATTGGTCGAACAATGGACCCTGCGCCATCTTTTAAACAGTGGATTGAAGAAACTGGGTTTGAGAACGTCAAGGAAGAAAAGTTCAAGCTTCCAATCGGTCCTTGGCCAAAAGACGAACGTCTGAAAGAAATTGGCACACTTATGAGAATCAACATGATCGAGGGAGTGGCTGCTTTTACTGGAGTGTTGTTCACTGAGGTACTGGGGTGGTCGCGGGAGCGGGTTGAAGTGTTCAACGCTCGAGTCAGACAGGCATCGCGACAACAATCAGTCCATCCAATTTTCGACTGTTTGGTAGTCACCGGTCAGAAGCCAGCGTAAAAAGGTAGCGAAAGTATTACTTGAGGAAATAAATCGGCATTTTGTTCTAGTCCCGAATCTGTGGGGTAGTCCAGAAGTTGACTAGTCTCCGCGGTATTTGAGGGAGATAGACACTGCAATGATACTAAAACATGGGGTATCATGGCTTGGACCCACGGAAGATGGACGTTTTTCCTAGAGTGAGGGGATAATTATCGGATATGGGGTGGTTTATACATCGGGAACGATGCATCCGTGCCGGAAACAATTACCGCAATGCTAGGATTCGAGGTATTGAATGGTGATCATTTCCCTCGACGATGACCAACCTCGACAATAAATTACGTCGACCTCCACTGCGAATGAACAATGTCTTGAAGTGAATCAGCTCTGCCTACCACATAGCTCAATAGCAAATTGTATCTATGGCTCCTACTACCACCGGTAAACCTAAACGGCGTTCAAAGACCATGATCTTCCCAAACCTCTCTGCGATATCATTAATGTTTCAAGGGCTTCCTGGGGTATTTTCCAAGCCCACATGTACTAATGAGACATTCCGTTCCGTCAAGCTGAATAACGCTGAGATTCTATCCGTCAATGCCAACGTGTCAGGTATCGAACTACCAGAATGGCCAACCAATGAGTGGCCAATATTCTCTACAGACTCGATCACCGTATGCAAAGTTACAGTCCAGTACACACATCCAGGTTGGAATGACACCATCAATGCATATGTGTGGCTACCAGTCTCAGACTGGAATGGAAGATTCGTCGGTGTTGGTGGAGGAGGCTGGTCAACTGGAGACATTGCCGATCTTGGACCACCAGCTTCAAAGGGATATGTGGCTGTGACGACTGATGGTGGCCATTCAATGGCAAACCGCCAAGAGCTTAGTTGGGCACTCACAAGTGCCGGTCATATAAACTGGCCTGCTTTGCAAAACTTTGCAGCTGTGGCTCTTGACGATGCAGCGACCTTGGGAAAGGCTGTTACTGCAGCGTACTTTGGCTCTTTGCCAAAGTACTCTTATTGGAATGTATGTGGGTATTTGAGAAGTGGCAACACATAAACTGACACTTTTAGGGATGCTCTACTGGCGGAAGACAGGGACATATGATGGCACAGAGATATCCAACTCAGTATAACGGTGTTCTTGCCACAGCGTCTGCTTTTAATTGGGATAAGTTCATTGCGTCAGAGTATTGGCCTCAACTTGTCATGCACACCCTTGGTACAGTCGTTACCCTCTTAAAACGGTATGGTGCTGATATTATACAGGCTATTACCCTCCCCCATGCGAACTTGACGCCATCACCAAGGCTGTGATCAAGGCATGCGATCCCATTGACGGAGTTGAGGACGGTATTGTGTCGGATTCGGATGGTTGTGACTTTGATCCTATGTCGGTAGTGGGAACAGAAGTTACCTGCGAAAATCCATCAGGTACCATCAAAGTCTCGGTGAAAGCAGCTGAGGTCGCCCGCTTGACATGGCGTGGTCCACAGACTGAAGATGGAAAGTTCCTATGGTATGGACTTGATAAATCTGCCCCTCTCTACAGATTGGCCAACACGACCTGTACCTCTCTGACAAACTGCTCCTCGAGTCCCTTCGCCATCGCCCAGAATTGGCTGACTACCTTTATCCAACACAATCATTCGGCTGACCTCAATGGCATGTCACACGAAGATTACAGCAGACTTTTCCGACAATCTGTCAACCGTTTCGCTTCGGTCATGGGTACTGCTGATGCAGACCTGACTGACTTTAAGAACGCAGGAGGAAAACTACTCGCATGGCACGGCACAGCCGATGAGCTCATTCCGTACAAGGGATCTGTGGACTACTTCAATCGTGTGCTTGAGGAAGACCCGCAAGCGACAGACTATTACCGTTTTTTCGAAGCCCCTGGTGTTCAACACTGTACAGGTGGTCCTGGATGGTTCCCAGGAGGCGCCTTCGATGCTCTCGTGCGTTGGGTGGAAAAAGGCGAGGCTCCTGAAACTTTATATGCAGAGAATGTTGGAGCGGAGAAGAAAAGTGCTGTGGAACTTTGTGCGTACCCGAAGAAGTTGACGTATAGAGGAGGCGACGCAAGCCTTGCTTCTTCTTATGGTTGCAAGTAGTCAGAACCTAGTTGTGTGTCAAGACGGTCAGAGAATTCCAAGATCATGTCCCTATATTCACTCGAGAACGGTACTGAAATTCCGCCTACTCCAGCTGTAACTCTTTGACACTCTCAAACTCTCCATGAAGTAACTCCGCGTTCTTATCATATTCAATGGTCAACAGGACAAGAGCCGGAGATTTCCAAAGCGGTACCTCATGCTTTCTCGCAGTAGCCACCATCGTATAGACTGCAAATATCAGCGTCATCCAAAGCCGATATCCTCCATTACGGGCCTTCAAACAGACCAACGAACTCAGTCCAGTTGGAAATATCACGATCAAACTGCTCAGGAGTGGTCCAGCTCATATTTCCCCCTTCATCACCTGTCATCCAGCAATAGGTGTAGCCTCTGTCCTCAGGATAACGAGCCAACATACGAGCACGCTTCTCTTTGCCAGGATAAGGATCCTGACCCATAAGCTCATTGCAGATGTAGAGGTTCTTCTTCGGAAGCCATTGCTCATAGAACTTTCGGAAGACCTCAAGGTCATTAATTGTTGTTGCCTGATTGACATGTCGACCCCACCAGAAGTCGTTCTTCTCAGTTGAGCAGTACTCGATACGAAGAATTTCCCACAGAAAGTCAACTCTTCCACCCTCATAGACAGCGCGTCTCTTATAGGTGCCCGAATCGCTACCGATCTCAGTGTTGAAATGATCGTAAGCAACCTTGTACTCGATAGTGAAAAACTTGGCTACACCTGGGTTGGGATCTTTGCCGAAGAGATCATTGTTGATAATCATGCTTTCTTGATGCTCCAAGGCACTCATGAAAGCCGCATAGACTTTCTTCTTACCAGTATAGTCTGTCGGGTCTTCACGCCTGCCGTAGGTGATCTTTCTGATGTCGTATCCGAAATGGACATGGTCACCCTCCTTGATCAGGCGGCATTTTTCTTTGCCTCTCCATTCAGTCAAGTACTTGATAATGACTTTCTTAGGCCGGCCCGGCGCAGGATCGGTGTTGTCGAATGTTGCGTTGGTGACATGGAGTGCCTCTCCCTTGTTGATAGCATTCTCAAATATGCTCACGATGTTGCGACGCTTGGTAAAATCCACAATATCATGACCTTCTCCGTATGTAAGACTTGTTACTGTTGCCCTGTTAATTGTTAGAGGTTTCTCCAATTTCCTTCGTTGATAGGACTAACATGTTTTGAGTTTGGGGAGTTTGAGTTAAGTCACGTTTCTTATCTTCTGAGTACTAAAATTTGTGTGGAAAAAGTAGAATATCGATGAGCTGGGACGATATCTAAAGGAATTTATAAGCTCACTTTGGCCCATGTAAAAGATGACACGAGATCATGTTGGGGCACAATACAGCATGTGCCGTTTATCCAGAAAACTCAGCTGCCTTCTTGACAGCTGATAAACAGTGACTATCTTCAACGACGTATATCTGCCAGTCAAAAGTTTCACTCAGAGTCTAATGGCAATAGTGCCAAGTATGGTTTCTCAGCTCAATCAATAGCGTCGTTGAACCCCGGTTACTGATACTAACTGAACCAATCGCTAGCCTCATGAGAAAGATCCCGGCATGGCCAGAAATCGAATTTGGTTAGCTTTGAGGAACAAAACTAATTGTATATATCTAAAGTTTCACACAAATAATAACTAGACCTATTATAAATAACCGCTGGCACAGAATTATATAGTATATTTACCATTATTGTAAAGAGCATGAGACTGAGCTATGAAGCGTTTGAGTATATATAATAGTAGGATGTATGTTGTGGAAGATAAATTACAATATACCGACTTCTCCGTGTCTTAATCTTCACCATCACTTTCGGAACTGCCGTCCTCTGAACCTGCAGATTCCTGATATGGATGTTTTAGATGCCACTCCTCCTTTCCCTTCCACCCCTGCATATCTAAAAATGTCGCAATAGCTTGGTCTACGACGTCGATAATTAGCAACGGAGAAAAGAAGAAACAACTGGAACCACGCTGGGCAACTTACTGTGCTCTCGCAAGTTTATCACTTCGAGAGGAGATCGGTACACAGATCTCACGAAACTCTTCAACCCCACTGAAGGTGTGCCTCTAGCGTTGTGGTGCCTGTAGAGCAGAGTTTCTGTATAATACCGCTCGACCAAATACTCCTCGAACGTAAAGGCGCACAGGAGAAAGTCATCTTTCATTGCTTCCCCGTCCTCGTCTTCATACAGATCCAAATAAGAAGACAGCACGCAGTGGTGACCGCTCTTAGGGCTCAAGTATAGATATGCAAAAGCGCAGAATTGCTGGTCGCAATGAAACCTAATCAGGTACCCGCCCTCACCGCTATCCACTTCTGAGGGACATGGGATCATCTTTTCTAAGCGGAAGAACCACGCACTCGTGCTGGGTATGCGGTGATGGAATTGGTTGCTGCGTATAAAGGGCACAAACCCGGGGGGAAGCATGACTTTCCGATCCTCCGCCTCTTTGGCAAGAACTTGGATGTCCTTATCTTCTGCAAGGCGTCTATCACCTTCGCGGCCTGTATATACAGCTACTGTCTCTTGGAGCTCTTTTTCCAGCGGTTTTAGCCACGCAAGTGATCCGTCCAGCTTCATCCATGTCCGCAGCTCAGCCGGCGAGCTACGGATATAAGGACGGCTTTCCGGATCGAGACCGAAGGCCTTATAGTCCCTGTGGGGAATCTCTTCGAGGGCAGTGTCGGTCTCCAAAGGGTGCAGGTGGCCTGGAAAGGAGGGCAGCAGGCGCCGTGTGCCGTGCTTTGGTGTCTCAGGCTGGAAAAGCCTGGCCATATGCCGAGCATTACTGATCCATTCCATGTGAGGTGCCAACAGGCGGAAGGACGCGTCGTACAGGGTTTTGTTGAATGTTTTAGCAACGCATTCGAGATCAAAGGGATTGAGGTATTTTAAGATAAGGAGCAGGACCAGTGCCGGTAGCTCTGTGATGGTCGACATGGCGGGTATTATGGGAGCATGTATTGGCGGATGGCGGTTCACGAACTGCTGCAGCACTTGTTAGAGCTGGGTTTCGGACCAGATACCTCACTTGCTTTCATGTACTTGTATGTGTTGTTGTGGCAATCCAGCAGATCTTTATTAGGGGGCGTGAACCCATTTCAGCCGCACCGGTTCAACCTCGGAATCATTCGCCCGCTAATTAGGAATTGTCGTGAAATTGAGAAGCGACCTGAGAACCGAGGCCAGAGCTGCATTTCTCTGGGAGGTTCTCGTCGTAGAGCAACCTATTTGGACCGCTTAGAATGGACCTCGCATTTTAACTTTCCTTAGAGTGTTCAACAGTTTAAACATAGCTATAGCGAAACTCAAAGTACTAATACAACCAATATGAACAAGATAGTAAGTAATTCTTAGTAAACACTAAATTACCTTAAGCTAAACTTCTCTACTGTACCCAGTTTCCGTTATTAGCAATCAGGTTAGGTGCACTGCGCAGATTTCCAGAAATCCTCTTTGGAGTAGCAAGCTCCTTCAACCAAGCAGTAATATCTGCAACACCCTCAACCTCGTCAACGCTCATTGCGTACAGAACTAAACCAGCAACATGAGGAGCAGCCATTGAAGTTCCATCCTCTGTAAAGGTATGCGTGTCAGACTTCCAGCCAGAAGACAGAATTCCTACACCTGGGGCCATGATGTCAACTGTCTTTCCCCAGTTGGAAAAGTCAGCGACAGCCCAGTTCTCGTCAATGGCACCGACGGTGATAGCGGAAGCTGCAGAGCCTGGCGACTCCTTGGCGGCGTCCCTTGCATCATTGCCAGAAGCCACAACAGTGACGACACCCTTTTTGGATGCGTTGTCAACAGCCTTGTTAAACGCAGCGGACTTCTCACCTCCGAGAGACATATTGATGACGGCCCTCCATGTACGATCCTTCTTGATGATATCGTTGACCGCCCAATTGAAAGCGTCAAGGACGATAGAAGTATCACTTTCTTCACCCTTGAAGACCTTGAGAGCAAGAATATTCGCCTTTTTAGCGACACCATATGTCTTGCCGGCAATGACTCCAGCGACATGGGTACCATGGCCGTCGGTATCCTTGTTATCACCCTTCCAATTGGTCCAAACGGCTTTGGCACGTCCGCCAAATTCATTGTGAGAGACACGAACTCCACCGTCAATGACGTAGGCATACATGTCCGTGCCAGCGTAGTTATCGTAAATGTACTCCTTGAATCCCTTCTTTCGGTGAGAGATGGTACCGAGACCCCAAGTAGATTTCTTTTGAGTGACTTCAGCTCTCTTTTCGAGATTGTGATTTTTGTTGACTCGAGAGATCTTCCAAACACGGTTGGGTTCAATTGCAAGAACCTTGCATCACTTGTTAGTTGCACATCGTGTCAAGAAGAGCATTTTCTCTTACATCAGGACTCTGTTTGATCACGTTGATCGTCGCCTTGTCAAACGTTCCCGCATAACCTTGGAAGCCAGACTTGCTATCATAGGTCTTCTCAACGCCGAGTTCCTCACGCTTTGTCAAGCTTCGCTTATGGACATCATCAACCCATTTCAAATGAGTCTTGGCCATGATCGCATCTATGTCGGGTTTCAGAGTAATGATGTAGCTACCTGGGATAATGGCTCCCGGTTCAGCAGCAGGAGCTGCTGGGGCAGGGATAGCAAGACCACATCCGAGAAAGAGAGTCACTGCTAGGGTGATGTTCCTGAGGTTAACCATGATGAAGGATAATGCTGATGGGATGAAGAATGGATGGTTGACAAGGAAGAGCCAAGACCGTGGTCTTTATAGAAATTTCCCTAGATTATCCCTATTACATTCTCGTATAGCATGCAACTGACCGCAATGTTGAACTCGCGTAAATCGTGCCAACAGGGATGGCGCCGTGTTTCTCACAATTGCGATCTACACTCATTTAGCTTCCCCACTTGTGCCTGGCTGTACCTGAAAATGCAACCCATTACGCCTTGCATGCGTCAAACTTGGACTAACATTGTGATGGTTGTAGCTAAAAAGCATTATGGTTGTCCCAGAATGTAATGTGGCTGGTCTAGATGTGGCCGGACGGGTGATGAAAAGGCACCAATTCTGGCTCGGTCAGACACTATTCCCTATTGGAGAGGGTATCGTTGCTTGAGGTCCAGATTTGGCTGGCTGAAACCTCTTTCGGGTCAAGTTATGGAATGGAGGGCGAAAAGACTGAACTTTAAAAACGATAGATAGGTGGCGCGATTAGGTTGTGCTTCGCGGGTTCCTATGTAGTTTTCATATTAGGAAAGTCATGAGAAAATACCTCACAATCCCGACGGCACGGGAAACTGACACCACGTGGTACAATGGCTACTTTATTTAACATTCCTGACGTTCTGAACCCAGAGTAAAATTTGCATATCACCCTCAAGTTTTTATATAAAGATATAGGATTGTTGACTCAAGTATTCCACTTGGTAGCTTAGCTCTCTACCAGAACAACTTCTCTTAATCAGGAGGTGATAGATTCTGTAAAGTTCCAAAAAACAGGAAAAGTGTTAAAGGGAACGGAGGAGCTGAATAATATTGGCGCTCAACTGGATAGTCTATAGTCAACTGTTTGATGGAGGGCTGCCAATAAACTTTCCATCTAGTAGCTACGACAGCCCCCCTGCCTTAGTTCACTACGTTTATCAGATTCACCTGCATACAGACTACTTAGTCAAACATAGACGTTGTTGCCTCGTGGCAGAAAGGGTTTCACGAGACGTTCACCCTTAGCTAGATGAATTACCTAGTCAATGGATATCAGATCTGGACCTTTAATGGCCAACTATGGCTTTAGACTTTCTATGATCTCGTTCGAGATTGTCCCATGACTTTCACATTCCAAACTGTAGTGGCTACAACGTAAGGCTAGCTGAACGTTCTGGATGCGGCCATTGGCGACACATTAACCGTTATTGTATGGCTACCAACTTATACTGTGACCGTTTGTGGAGAACACTACCCAGTTTAGAGTGCTAGTCTAAGGGGAGGTGTTCTGTCCTCAATCTCTTGACGGACGATAATTCCGCAACGCTACAAGAAAGAGTTTTTCGGCCACGAGATAGTCCACTTCAGTGCCTCTGCCACCAAATGTTATGTCTATCTCAGCCCCATCGTCCAGTTGGCCCACAACCATAATACTTACAACCTAGTTCACCTATATCTTCAAATAGCGATATAGCCAGTGCAACTATGGTAATGGGTCGAAGTGGCTGCACGATTTCTTCAGCTTTCTGCTCCAATCGGATGCCTATCTTTCTTTCAATTATGAGGTAAGTTGAGAGCAATTAATGCAATTGATGCAATTAATGCAGCAAACACCAACTATCTTGAATATGAAAACCATCAAAGGCTGGGAATTTTAGCAAAGTCATGTTGTCATCCTATCCGTATTCTGTATAACTGATATAAATTATGCATGTTAGAACAGGCATCTCAGATGCGGGGATGCTGATCGTAATTCGTTCACTGACCTTGTTCGCTGCTTAACTGTCCATATTAGGATTAGTGTCTCATACCCAATTCTGGCCTAACCGCTTCATCCATCTCCTCATCTGTCTCCGCTTCGTACTTGCGTCTTGCGCCTCCAATCTGACACAAGTTAGCTTCATCCGACATCGTCATGACCGCAAAAACGCCACCCAAAAATCGCACCAGCAGCACAAGGAGCCGGACTGGTTGTGTTGGATGTCGCTCCAGACGTATCCGCTGCGATGAGAAACAGCCATCCTGGTAAACCGCCTTCTCGTTGTGTCCAGATACGTCATGTGTTTCACAGACATGGCCACGATAACAAACACACGCGCGACTACTGACATCACTCTGCAGTCGCAACTGCGAGATTAAAAATCTCCCTTGTTCATATGTGCCAATCATTCCCCTTCGCGAACGTAGGGCTGTGACACGTCCTGGAGAGCAAACTCCATGGGTTGTCCAAACATCAACAACCTTGTCACCGGCCAGGATATTTACAAAGCCAGGATCCGACTTCCTTGACCCTTTTGATGTGTTGCCAATCAAGATGCCACTAAAGTCCAAGGAGCTTCTTCACTACTGTTTGTGCAATTAATATTCTACTACATATGAGCAGTTTTAGCTGACGTCGGTGGATTTGATACAGTCTTACAAGCTGGTGCTACTATTGGGCCTTTGCCAGTAAGCCCAAACGATTGGTCAGTTATGGTAAAGTAATCGAGCTAGTCAGGTGTTGATAGTGTCATAGTGTCGCCTCAGCCACGCGCAATCCAGAAGTTCTACAAAACACAATGCTGGTATCAGCCCTTCATTATGCATGGAACAAAGGCGATCTCGCTGTTTTCGAACCAACGTTTCTATTTCATAAGATTGAGAGTATCAAGCAAGTGAATACTTGGCTTACCTCTTCATACCAGGCAAAGGAGATCTTACGATGTGCAAAATACATCAGCACTCTTTGCTTCGTCGAGGTACGTGTTTTCCTAATGGGATGCTAGACTGTGATCTATACTTATTATGGTCAGTGTTGTCTTGGTAATTTTGCAGTCGCAGAGTCTCATCTGAATGGTCTGACTACCTACTTGTCCACCAAGGATCCGGAAACCCTCCGTCAAGGATGTCAGTTTGATGTTGACTCGGAGTTGACAGATCGGTATCTCGTCATGTGAGCATCAGGACACGTTGATTCGATAAACAAATACATGTTAACGTCTATTGTTTCATAGAGCCAGCAACATGATACATAGCACCAAAAGCCGTTTGGCTGAGGTTGTCCCTCCCGAAGTAATATCACAACAACCAGATACGGAAATGGAACTACCAGAACTAAGCCGTATGATACACAAGATGCATCTTGGCGAGGTTAATGGTCCTGAACTACGCCTGAGGGCTTTCCGTATGATACCTTTCTTCTTCGGGTCCATTCCACCGGGACGTATGCCCCAAGATGTCGATATGTTCGCGGCAGTCTCTATACTTCGACCGATCACACAATTAGCAATGCCAACAAAACCAATAGAACGCAGTGGTGCAAATGTCCCCATGCCCTGGAATGTTTGGAATAGCGGACTTCCTTCAAAACTGCTTTACACAGTCATCACAGCACATCTTCAATCTTTCTCAAGCAAAATACCACTACCCACCCCTGGAGAGCCAGTTTATTTATCGGCTTGGTCTGGGTTTTGCTCCGCTGTCGACTTTTATCTTACTACTGTTCTTGGAGTCTGCAACCAAGGTCTCCCCCCCGAAAGGAAGTTGCATCATCTCAAAATCAACATCCTAAAACGAGACTTGCGAAAGGGGTTATCAATATTCGAGAGCATGAACGAAGAGACACGGAATCTGTGGTTTTGGAAAGCATTCGTGGGCGCGCTAAGTGTGATTTACGCACAATCACTAGAGTTTGATGACAAGCTCAATGTCATCTTGGACGAACTTTGTCTTCTTATTCGGATCTGGACAAAGTATGCAAAGGTTTCAACTTTGGAGGATGCATACTATACATTGTCGTATGTGGTTTGGCCAACATGTTCAGTAAAGACAGAGCTGTGTAATCAGTTGTGGAAAAGAGTAAGTGTTCGCTTATAATATTACAACCTACGATAATTATTATAAAGACAAAGAGGAATAAAAAAATTATCATGACACCAATTCTCACACAAGACTGGGAATTGGGATTTATGTAGATTGAGTTAGATCCGAATGAACGAATCGACTGAAGCATCTTGGCAAATACCTGGCCTTGTTGCTTACCGAGAAAGCAAGCTGCGCATGTACTGTCCTAGCAAACGGCTCTCTCAACCAATTAGCTATCCCCTGTGGCTTAGTTGGCTAAAGCGTCCGACTGTTATGTATAGACAATCGGGAGATCGGAAGTTCGAGCCTTCCCGGGGGAGTTTCTTTTTCTCTTTATTTATCATTTTTACATCAACTAGCTGTATTCTGGTTAAATCTGTCGTTTTTTGCTGTCAATACCATATGCTATCTTGTTGTTTGCTATTTAGTAATGTATCTTTTTAAAAGGCGGGGTCGGTGTAACCTGAATGTCTATAAATTAAAACATCCATCAATAGATCATTGCTCACTTTTTCAACTCAATCAATACAACGGCTTGCATTGCAATGGATACCTCAAAGAACCCTCATGTTATCGTTATCGGTGCAGGTATTGTTGGCGCTTCTATCGCATGGCACTTGTCTCAACACACAAAAGTTATCATCATCGCCGAGGACATCGGCGGTCCTGCCAGTTCAGCTTCATTTGCGTGGCTTAATGCCAGTTCAGCCAGTGATAAATCGTATTACGAGTTTCGTGTTCGATCGTTGAGGAGATGGAGAGAAATGGAACGTGAACTGCGTGGTCTGGCCATCACCTGGAATGGATCAATCAATTGGCACAAACCAGCAGAGACTTTGATGAACAAACAGGACACATTGGAAAGTTTGGGCTATGGTGTTAAGTGCATGTCATCAAGTGAGATACATTTGGAAGAGCCAGGAATTGAGCGTGCTAGTATTCCTGAATGGGGCCTTTGCTATACTGATGAAGGAGCAATCGAGGCACACATCGCCGCTCGACAGATGGTAGCCGCTGCTGAAACAAAGAACACAGCCACGATCATCAAAGGCACCGCAAAGTCCTTTCTCAAAGCCCACGGTCGAGTTACTGGAGTGGTCTTGACTTCTGGGGAAGAAGTCCTTGGCGATCACGTCGTTGTCGCCGCTGGGTTAGGCAGCGTGAGTCTTCTGGCGACCGAAAACATCAAGCTACCAATCCACTCTGTGCCAGCCTTGATCGTCAACTCAAAACCCATACAAGACCAGTTACTTCATAGTCTTGTCAACTCGAAGTATCTCTATATGCGTCAAACGAAGGACGGTGTTATCAAAGCCGGTTGTGAGAACCCGGGCGACGATCCAGGTGACGATCCTGAACGAACTGCTCAAGAGGTATTTAAGGAACTCCAGAAAACCTTAGTTGGTGGCGACAAGCTTGAGTTCGATTATTTTACTATTGGTAATAAACCTACGCCTGAAGATGGGATTCCCATTATTGGACCGACGGGGATTGAGAACGTCAGCGTGGCAGTAATGCACTCTGGTGTCACAAATGCAGCGATCGTTGGGGAATTGGTGAGCAAGCAGATCCTGACCGGAGAGACAGACCCAGCTCTCTTTCAGTTCCGCCTTGACCGATTTACTACCTAAAGATAGAAACCGCAGCAGCATAATAAAATTATTTTATTTTCGAAAATACCCTACACTTATTCTACGATTAATAATAATGCATGATTTAGTAGAATTTTAGTGTCTTACCCTTGCTCTATTTACTTTTGAAATTAAATTATTGGGTTTACTGGGAAGGTTATTACACCCTTAAGTTACATCAACTTGTGAAAACTGTAGTATTACCTATCACATTATTTTCGTATTGCAATTGGTGAAATTCAGGACTTGACACCACTTTTTCTCAATACAGCCAATACATGCATAATCGTTAAGCCAATCAAAGAAAAGTCAAAAAGCAGGCTGGCAGTCGGATAAATCGGGGCCAAGGCGTGTGTGGTAGTCAACAAGTGGCACCATGACTCTACAGGCCTCAGTGGTTAATAAGGGCAGATTAGAAAGATCACATTGGCTGGTTTTATTAACTGTGGGCTACTGTTGGGGATCAATGAAGTCTCTACTGGTCTAGGAACATAAGGGGGTGTAGAGTGGTAACTAGAAATTATCTTCCGGCCAGCCTAATCAGCAGACAGGCAACCGGTGAGCCTCAAAGGGTTGCATGTACCACATTGTGCTACTTGGCACCTACCAACAATGCGGGGTTTATTTCTGTACATCTGCTTATCTTCCCTACCTATGGCGTGATATGGTTTGCTTATCAAGGAATTGAATCCTGTCCATGATCCCCCTTCTAAACTTTATCCCTGTTACGTAGAGTAGAGTGCGGCTACGATTTGACATCGAAGAATTGTTTTTTAGCTTTCACAATACCTCGAATTCGCCGTTTTCGGGACCCCATTCACCGATGCGGGTGCAGCGAAAGCCTTGGTCGGAGCTCCGACATGTCTACCACTTGTCCGAGTTGAAGGCCCCTGCCGATGGAATTGAGTAAGCCCCCGTTTTTGCGCCATCACTTCCTTGTCATCCACATACCCCAATGATTAATTCACAATGCTTAACCCGTATACAGTATAGTCGTAGTTCCCGGGCTCTGGGCCCAAGGATGTCCCAAGAACGAAGAGAATAGCTGCTCGTGGCTCAAGCTTCTCCTCGCCTCGACTGACCAGGACACCCGTGTATTCATCTTCACCTACGACATTGACTCGAGCGGTGCTGAAGATGGACATGTTTGGCATCAACTGCTAGTTCTTGGGGAAACACTTCTCGACAATATCCGTCAAGCGAGGCCGGTCGATGTGAGGTCCCCAGATGAAGTTATCAGGAACAAGACTAATTGTTTTACGTTGTGTAGTATCACCGAAGGCCCCTCTACTTTATATGTCATGGACTAGGCGGCATCATCCTAAAACGAGCGTTAAATCTAGCCCACCACGACTACCCCAACATCCACAATGCGTTGTCAGGCATTGTTTTTCTCGGGACACCACATCTTTGCACAACTGAAGACGATCGTTGGGATAATTGGCGCAAGATACTACAGCTCTATCGTAAGGACGTCTCAAAGACAGTTCTTCGAAACGAAGATAAAGCGAGTCTAGCCAACGTCTGCGAACAATTCAGCGCCATGAATCTACCGGTCCCCATTTTATCCGTCTTCGAGTCCACAGAGACAAAGGTGCCTGCATCGGGATTGGAGTTTATTCGAAAGGGAGGGAGGCTCAATGTTAAGGTAAGACGCCGTGGTATATGGCCTCGATGAATTGATATTCACACGAGTCAGCTTGTCGATCGCGTTCACGCTGCTGTAAACACGATAAACGAAGAGCTTGTACCAGCAGACTCGCCGCACTCTGGCTTGCCTGTCGTAATCCCTGGGACTTCTCTGTTTCAACGCATGATAAGGTTCATTCACAAGGCTCCACTAGAAGGTAAGAGTCTCGTCACCAAGGCCTTTGGAAAGCTTGAGATCAGTTACACTATCTCATACACCGAAACTGAGAGCCGCTATACCTCCCCGAACGGCAGCCCTAAAAGGGACTCAAGCCCAGGAGGTTCAGTTAATGGAACCAAAAGTGTTCTTCTACCCTGTCACATGCTTGGTCAAACTCGTAACCGTGGCTTCTTTGGGCAGAAGAGCGTCTTAGATCAGATAGAGGAAGCTTTCAAGCCGGAACAATTAACACTAGATGACAATTTGGGGCATAGCAGCGGCGAGGAAGAAGAGCCTCCGCAAGCATTTGCCCTTTGTGGTATCGGGGGCTTGGGTAAGACCGAGATCGCTCTCGAGTTCGCTCACTCGCATAAGAGTGACTTTGATGCCATCTTTTGGGTCAATTCAGCCAGCATCGATAAACTCAATGGATGCTACCGGAATATGGCTGTTCAGCTCGGCCTTTCCGATGAAACAGTAGCACTTCGGGAAGACCCAGAGTCGATCAGAGAGATTGTCAAAGCATGGCTTTCCAACCCTGTGAAAACACTGGGAGCAGGGCAAGATTTGGGCTCAAAGGCTAGTTGGCTGATTGTGTTTGACAATGCTGATGAACCAAATATTTTGTCTGACTTCTGGCCATTGAATGGCCCTGGGTCTATCCTCATCACCAGCCGCAACCCCTTGGCGAAGCAGGACCCCCCAGGTTTCGCCAACTTGTCAGGCATCGACCTACCTTCTATGACACCCCAAGATGCTGGAGCTTGGCTTCAGGGCCTTTCGCGCCGGGAAAAGGAGCAGTCTGGTCGAGAAGTCTGCGAAGTTATTGCTGAAAGGATGGGGGGTCTTCCTCTGGCAATAGTTCAAATGGCGTATCTAATCAGGACCAAGCATCTATCGTTGTCTGAGTTCTTGGAAAGCTACAATCATGATGCAAGACGATTCCAGAGCGCACCAGTCAAAGGAATGACTCAGCAACAAACAGTTGCCTCAACCTGGAACATTGAAAGCTTGACACCACCTGCGCTCGCCCTTCTCCGGGTTCTCTCTGTGCTTGATCCTGATAACATTCCGGAAAATCTGTTGATGGCAGGTATCGACAAAGTCAATCTGGATGACTACCCCAGAAACAAGTTTGAGTACATGGATGCCAGGGCCGAACTGATCCAGTCATCTCTAATCACGAGAAACATGGAACTTGGTTTTCTCAAGATCCACCGACTGGTCCAAGACGTTGTACGCCAACAGCTCCGCATATCAGAGTTACGGTTAGTTTATGATGCAGCAGTCGTGTTATTATCGACGGTTTGGCCATTTTTTGATGAAACAAATGAGCTTGGATCCGATCGACTGAGAAAGGTACAGCATTACTTGCCTCATGCAGACACCTTGCAAGAACTTGTCAAGGAAAAGTCTCCAGAGAATCTGAAGCCAGACATTGCTGTTGCAGCACTGTTCAATGAAGCAGCGTGGTGAGTCAGATTGAATGCAAACACAATAACCTGAAAGTACTGATTAAGCATTGCAGGTTTTTTATCCTACAATCTTGGGGGTTCAACCTTAGAAATGGCTTCGAATATGCACGTTTGTCGCAGCAAATTCTCAATACCAACAGCGAGGGGCAAGATCCAAACAAATACAGCTATCTACTCACCAATAGCTATAGATACCAGGGAATCACATCCATCTACATGTTGACGAAGGATGCAGTTCCATGCTGCAAAAAGTGGATCGAGTTACTCGTGGACCGAATCCAGAAATACAAGGAACCCATTGACATTGAGACACTTCCAATCTCGTACAACGAACTAGGTATCGCTTTAATGACCATCCCAGACACAAAGGAGGCGTTAAAGGCTTTCGAGACTTGTTGCGAACTGCTGGATCAACAGCGGAAGCCTGGTAAACTCCCCTTTCCCTTTGCCTGGCAGCACAGAGGAACCGTCACAGCTTGGTCAGGAAACCCCGATGCTGGATATGAGATACTAGCACCTATTCTGAAGGAGAGAGAGGACAAATTGGGGAAAGATAATACCGAGGGAATTGAGTAAGTTCCCGTCTACCTGACAGGCCGCAGAACTGACTGCTAATGCAACCCAGAGACGGTCATCTACTCACATATATGGGTAACATTCGACGCTTACAAGGTAAAAGTGACTGGTACGACTTTGCGAAGCGTGGATTGTCAGTACTGCGCGTCACTTGCGGTGAAAACGCGAGCTTCACCATCCAGGCCAGCTACAGACTTGCAAGAGCCCATTTTGAAAGGGCAGAATACGACGAAGCAATGTGAGTTTGTCTCTCAAAGTGATCTTTCATTAAAGTTGACATGATAATCCAGTGTCTTGTTGAGGAAGTGTGTGGCCTTCCCGGGCAACGTTCCTTGGTACAAGGCAGACCTTGGGAGATATTGCTGGAAGCTGGGACGCACACTTCAAGCTGTAGGTAACAGTGGAATTGAAACACGTGAGTTGCTTGAACGGTCCATGGTTATTCGTCACGATTTGGTTCCAAATGATGATCGACAAGAGGATGAGTTGACAGACTCGGACTGGGACGAGCTGATATACGTCTTATACCGTTGATTTTGTGCGATGCAATTTCGGTCACTACTTGAACTTTTCATACACTTTCTTTTCACATTGTAATTTGTTTAAGATTGTCGTTTAGTCTTTGTTGGAATTTAATGCTCCTAGGATTGAAAATGAGGCGTAGGAGGATACGCTATACGAAGAAGGACAAAGTATTTAACGAATAAAAGTCGCATGACATCCGTAATTATGAACTTATGTGGGAACACGAATGGAATTTGGTAGTATATTCACATGCTATTCAAGAACAGAGCTGCTCCAAGAATGATTGTTTATGAATGTCACGAGTCCAAGAAAGCTCAGCTCTAAATGCCAAATGATTACGCATTAAGCAGGCGAGCACAGATAAGACAGGGCTGGGAAAGGGTTGAAATTCTCAATCAGGCTGCCAAGTTAATAGGTTATGAGATGATAGGTGTGATACAGGTGTCTAATCATGATTGGCCCTACACGTTGATGATGGTTGCATCACAGAAAAAGGACACACAACTGATGAGTCTAGACGGTAAGATTTTACGTACTACAAAGGCTCAGCTGAGTGGCGTTTCTTGACATTCAACCAATGGTTTCGGGTCTTTCGCAGCCTGATCTGATCCATGGTGTATTTTAGGTCTCTATCTCCCTTGTATCCGACAATTCTTTACCCGACATTGGCGTTATACAGAAATGGACCCGGCAAAATCACCAACAGCGTCACCTGGGGAGAAGGGCACTCGGCGTCGTTCAGACCCAACATTTACTAGATCGAGCACCTGGAACACAGGTTCAGCAAACCATGAAAGAAGTCCCAGCCCTTCCCCGAGCCATGATGGTATGAATCATATTCTGTCCCGATACTTTCACTCATATATACTGACTGTTAGCTTCAAGCTTACAAGTCCACTTTATCTACCTTTGCATCGCGCAAAATTGGCCGTTCCTTGTTCTCAGGGCTTCACTATGAGGCACTTTCGAAGATTTTTGATCCACCTAGTACCTCTACCATATCCAGACCAGGTTCTCAGCCGAAAGGAGCTGGCTTTGCCATACTACACGAGCTACCAGATGTCCCGCGTGCACGACGTCAGGTACATACGTTGACTGCACTCGATGAAATTGAGAACAAAATCCGCAGAAACAAAGTGAATAACATCCTGTTCCTCCGCGGATATCCTGCGACAGAATGGCTTAGTCGGATAGGATCTTATCTTGAATTAGACTACGAGTTTCTGTTCCAGCACCTGGCCCATAGAAACGAATTGAATTTGAGTAAGATGTTTTGTCTACCGCCCATTTCTGTAATCGGCACAGGGACAATTCAATTGACTTTTACGAGTATTGGAATATGGGATAACCACAAGTCTATTTCAAGCTTGGAGAAGGCTCGTACAGACATGGCGAAAGAAATGAAATGCTTTACAGATGATGTTAGCTCAGGACGAAGAATGGCGCCGTGCGACACGATGGTCCGCAGCTTTTCTGTACACGATCTCAAACACTTTTCCATCGAACAGCAACTCACCATCAAGTTGCTTCAGTTCCAAAACTACTGGACAAGTAAGTACTGGCGTTCAACATTTAACAGTCGCTCATTGTTCACTCTATCTTAACTTGGGTATAACTAACTATAATGACTTAGTTATTTTGTGGTCAGACTGCGGCACCAGTCTAAGCCAAAGCCATCGCGGTCCCTGGAAACAGATTCAAGAATTACATGAAGCATCTGTTCGCTTCATCAGCTGGCCTCTCGACTTCTCCAATCGACAGATCAGGCACATTATCAAGTCAACACAAGAGGAATCAGTTGATACGGCTGACAGAGACCAAAGGATTGATCCCCTGGAAAACGGGTTTTCACTACTTTGTGACGAACTTGGCCAGAACGAAGATAGCACAGAGACAATGGCCAGTAACGCTTCCCCCTTCCATGCACTCAACACAGTATTCCAGCTCCTGGCAGTATCTGAATATCAATTTTTAAACCTCATGGAAGAGAAAACAGAGATCTTCGGTAAGGACGCCGATCACGGGATTGGTGAGATCCAAAGGATCAAGAAACAAGTCGACGCTCATCTTGAACGACTACAGGATGTACTAGATGTTATAAAAAACCGAGGAGGTCGCAATTGGCCATTTGGGAGTCAACAGCCGCATTCCACCCCCAGCCCCCATAACGAGGAACACGGCGATGAGCGATTACCGCGTCGGAACAGTTCCCTGAGCACCTCTTATCAGCCGCAGCACCACAAAGAAGAATTCTCTCAACAGAGGAATAAGAAGAACAGCGCAAGAGCAAGAGCCGAAGGTGCTGCTATTTGTCTCGAGCGCAAGTTCGAGAAGCTCATCCGTCGTGCCCATGCCGTTTCATCTGGCTGCCAAGATGAAATGGAAAAGTTATCAAACGAGTCCATCGTTCGCGAAGCACGACGTGGAAAAGAGCAAGCTGAGGCGGTAGCTAAGGTAACATTCATTGCTGCCGTTTTTGTGCCATTGGCCTTTACTACCTCAATCTTCGGAATGGACCTTCAGCAGCTCAACGGTTCTGGTGCTGATATAACAACGTGGATATATGTGGTTGTACCTGTTATGATTGTCAGCGTGATAGCATGGGCTGTAAATGGAGAGCGTATAGGGAGAATGTGGCGATGGATAAAATGTCATATTGTAGATGAGGGTAAGGGTTTGGAAGAGGATGGAAATCCAAAAGAACCTGTTTGATGTTTAATATATTAAAACGGGTCAAGCATTATTAATACTATTCTTTATATAGAGCACTATGTATTATTATACTTCGAAAGTAAACCTCGCCAATATAACACGTAAATTAAAAATATAGACCAGTTTCTCAAATTACAATAGTACTTACTCAATCAGTTGTAAAATGGATTGTGTCTGGATGGATTTTACAACAATATGGCTGCATTTCGCCAACCACAACATCACCCTCAAGATTAATCTCTACACAGCTTACATTAGTCCAAAACTGAAGAGAGATTATAGTTATCTTCAAGGTCGCCACGATCTCATTACGAACCAGTTCAAGTCAATGAATATTCTAAGTATTCTTACTACTACTGACTCAAAGTCTGAGCTATGGTAGGCGCTCAAAGGAGCTGGTTACAACTTCGGCATCGTCACCTCGATCACTTCAATAATCTCCAATGTTTAGCATAAGAATTAGGTATTCAAGAGTATAACGTGCGGCCAGGCAGAGTAGCTATATAATCTTACCAATGAGCATCTTCAAATTCTCCTCATGTAAACGTTCATCAAGGCAATCAACAAGAGATAGATCGAAACTCTGAATGGTTGAGAAGTAAAAGGGTCAATATACAAGAGAGGAACCCAATGGGTTGATGACAATAGTGGGTCGGATTGTTGAAGACCCTGGTCTTCAACAGTTTGCAATGTTGAGTAACTTGAATGTATCTAGGGTAAGTGCTTCAGTAGTCGATAATTGGTCAAATCCTGGGCCCAGCTAATTTTTCAACATTCGGAGCACCTGGACAGTGCTATTGGCCCTGTTTAACTCCGCGCCGATCTTCGGCTTCGGTCTCAACTTCGGTTTATGCGTAACATGTCCGGGAGGCCGAGTTATCTGACCATTTAAAGTTCCAATACTTATCAGATCTTCCTCACTGACTGCACCACACTTTATCAGATCTTCACCAACAATTACCATCCATCTTGTATTTCTATTAATCGCTACCCTTTAATCTTGTCACCATGAACCTGAATGATTTGGACATTTACTTTGAGATTTTCAAAACCGTTCTTTCTTTTATTGCAAAGCTAACTGTCCAGAAAGGACAGTCAATTGTTCATCGATACACGTACCGCTCATCACCAAACCCACACAATGTCATCGTCGTAGGCGGTTCATTTGCTGGAGCGCTTCTTGCTCAGCGACTTGCCCACACGTTACCTTCAGGCTATCGTGTGATTCTCATCGAGATGAATTCTCACTTCAATTACGCTTTTGCTTTCCCTCGCAATGCTGTTTTCTCTGGAAGAGAGCATCACACGTTCATCTCGTATGAGAACCTTGCCACAGGCGCACCCAAAGGCATTTTCCAACAGTTCTGCGATGAAGTTACGGACGTGACAGAGTCACACGTCAACACAGCAGGTGGTACTTCAATGCCTTATGAGTATCTCATCGTCGCCACGGGTGCTGCACAGCCACCACCAGCACGACTGGCCGCAAAGACCAAGCAGGACGGGACAGAAGAATTAAGAGGCTACCAACAGCGCATCAGCCAAGCTGACAGAATCGCAGTAATTGGAGGAGGAGCCGTTGGAGTAGAGCTAGTTACAGAAATCAGGGAGAAGTATCCTGGCAAAGAAGTGTCGCTTATCCACTCAAGACAACAACTCTTGCCTCGGTTTGGACCAAAGCTTCATGATCGTGTCATGGAGACTCTTAAACAGCAGAATATTGAGGTTTTACTTAGCGAAAAACCGTCTTATCCAAGTGATGCGGGACAAATTGTCCAAGCGACCAATCTCACTTTGGCCAATGGAAAAGAAAGAACTTGGGACTTGGTGGTATGTCGAAATTTGAACTATACGGCACTGTTACTAACATTTCCAATAGATACCCTGCACAGGACTACGTCCGCGATCCGAACTATTGGCAAAATACTCCCCGCAAAGTATCGCTCCCAATGGCGAGATCATGGTAGGACCAACCCTTCAAGTCCAGAATCTACCCTCATCGAGAAGAAACATTTTCGCCCTGGGCGACGTGGCTCAGTCCAGCGGGCCTAAACAAGCTCGTGCTAGTATCATGCAAGGTGATGTGGTTGTCAGCAACCTACTACGACTCATCAAAGGCCAACCGGCTCAAGAGAGATATGTTCCCCATTTCTTCGAGAACACGTTGAAGTTGACGTTAGGAAAGGTAAGTTTATATACGATCAGATATATCTCGGGCTACCACTGACTCGACGCTAGCGATTATCTGTAATGTGGGCTCAGAAAGGAGATTACGAATGGATGAAAGAGTCAAGGGCCATGGATGAGGATGTGAACGTCAAGCAGACAAGATGGCAACTGAACGCAAAGGTGGAAGAATGAAGCGCGTCATCTAGTGACGATTTGATCAACAGCAATGTATGCATAGATAATATTCAAGTATAATGATTGGTATCGATAGTATTGGGTACTTAAATTGAGAATGATTTACAGCTTAGCCTCAGCAACAGTCTCTCCAACGCGGATCTCGGCCTTGGCTGTGGTGAAGTTCTTGACATCCTCATGAACAGCCTTGGCGTCCTCGGCAGTAGCAGCAGCTTGGAAAGAAGCCAGACTGTCCCATCGAAGGACGGTATAAATTTGGTAAGGACTGTCACCGCCTAGCTTGATAACATCAGCACTCTTGAGACCCTTGTCCTTCCATGTCCTAGTGATAGGTTGTTAGTGTCTGCTAAGTCATCAAGGGGACAGACTTACTTCTCGGCCAGAGGCATGTGTGTCTTGAGGTAGTAGTCGACATCGAAGTCGTGACCGCTGGGGTACTGGATAATGACGGTAGCCATTGTATTGGATGAGTGATTTATGTAGGGATGGTGAGTATGGTGTTTGAGAATGAGTTAAAAGTTGATGAGTGACGATTGAAAGATGCAGAACAGTTTGTATTAAATAACATCGAGGTATGCTGCACAGGTCAAGTATCTATTGTTTGGATTAGTAAGTTGATGAAGAAGATGACAGAATGCCGGTAGTGCTCGCATGACTCAAAATGGTAGGAAACCCCACTTATAAAGTGACGGAGCGACTGACAAGCCGTTTCCATGAAGCTATCCCCACATTGGGGCGATGGTTAACCCACTTCAGTCGGGGGTTTGCCCATAATGGCTCCGTGTCCGACAGCGGTCAAATTAGACCTCGGCTCGTCCGTGGGGCCGAGGAGATACAGGGCTTCTTTTTTGTATCCACCAAGTGCCGTTAGACCTGATCTTCTAGAACAGCTTGTCGAGATCTGACAATGCTGAAGTGAAGCTAGGTCAGTGGGTGACAGACAATATAACTTTTGAGTTCGAGGGTAGACTGTCAAATGAGCTAAAGTTGGAGCAGAACTGTATATACTCAGTTTATCTCCCACGCCTAATGACAAAGAATGTACAACCATGATATATTATTTACCTTCGTTTACAACTACCCTCCCATCTATTATAACTACTTAACTGAAGGCATAAGAAAACAAAACACACATATATGGCTACTAGGAAGCAAGGCGCTTGATCTTTCGAATCAGGTTTGTTAGTAGGACGTATAGGGGCGATATGAGCTACAGGGATAACAGCTTGGATAAAGACGGTGCATAAATTCCGACTACCGACAGTTTCTACATATGATCTGACCGCGTTCGCTTATCTACACTGTACAATGCAAATGAGACGATAGAATTGAGGAATTTCTACAATTTCTGCAACTGAGAATGCAGCAAAAATCTGTCGCAAATGTTCAATGCTATCTAGCTGACAATATTGCACCCGAAAACCAACTGGGGCTATCGGGGTCTTCGGAAGCCATTTCGATACGAGATCGTTAAATACATATACCATCCATCGCTTTCAAAGCCGTCCTAGAAACATAAACCAAGTTGCAAACTGACTCATCCAGTACTCTAGTTGCCTACATACTTGACAGTAACTGAGTTACCGCTGACAGAAGCCTGCGCCTCGACGCTCTGACCCTGATCGAGCGAGATATCAATGATCTGAGCACCCGAAGGACCGCTAGTTCCACTGCTTCCAGAAACAGACGCATCCGTAAAGGTGACGGTTCCAAAGTTTGCAAGATCAACCTGGGAGCCACCCTCCTGGAAGGCCTCAACAATCCATTCGGCATTGGTCTCACAGAGAGTTGAAGGAGTATTGGTAAAGCTGTGAGTGACCTTCTGGCCGGTACTCAAATTCTCAAGGGTGGCGACACCCTTGGTCTTGGACGTCGCGTCGACGGTGATGCGGATCTTATCACCGACACTGACGTCGAAGTTGTTGAAGTTGTAGGCATAGTCGGGAATCCACTCGTACCAAGCGTCAAAGGTACCGTCAGAGTAGAACGAGATGCCAGTCTGCAAAATGGCAGTCTGGCATGTGTCGCCATCGATGCCAACCCATGCAGAAGCAGCAGCGCCATCAGCACCGCTCACCTCAGGGACAGTGATAGTGCCCTGGACTTTGTTATATCCAGAACCGATCTTGACAGCACCACCCCAGTTTGATGAGTACTGAACGTTGGCATCGTTGACAGAATCGAGAGACCAGAGCCTCTGGAGAGGGGCTGAGCTGTACTTGGCTCTACGAGCAGAACGAGGGACAAGAGGGGAAGTGTCTCGCGGGATGAGCTTGGTTCTGGGAGCAGCAGATACAATGCCAGCGGCAGCGAGGAAGAGAGCAAACTTCATACTGGCGGTCGAGTTTGAAGAAGAATAAACTTAGGATAGTTGGTTTGTAGCTTGGATCGTTGGCGGTTCTGTTGCTTGCCTGCTTCTATTTTTCTTGGCAAACATCGCCTTTATATAGTCATTCGATTAGTTGTATCTCGCCATACATGTCAACTTTCTCAAGTTTTATCTTAGCGACTATTCTGCAAATCGCAGGTGTGTTGATCTTACCATTTTCGCTATGCCGGTTTTCCGAACGATCAGGTCGTGAGATATCTCAAATCAAAGGCGATAGTGATATGATCAACTCATCACATTGCAACTCACGTACAAACCACAACCTCCTACCTATTTTGGATATTCGTGATGTACCCTGGTGTTGAGTGCCATCAAGGATTATACCACTTTCCTATCTGGACTGGTCCTTTTACAATGGCACCATTCCTCATACAGCCCGAGTGCCGACTTGTGTGGGTATCAGTATTAAATAATACCAGACGATTGGAACGAAAACATATCTTGAACGAGGTTTCATGCATCTCAACTCGTTGTGGTTTATGGGCCGAAGCGCCTTGGCAGGCACGGCACAATTGTCCGATCGTTCGGCAGAGGCTCAATCCCAATAACGTGCTTTACGCTGAGGTTTCGAAAGCGACAGGGGTCAAGGCATCTGGATAACATTAACACATGCTGCTGTTTCTATCGTAATACACTCAACCATTTGATCTTGATTAATACTAGAGGTGGAAAAATATTTAAAACTTTAATTATCAGTATGGAAGTGGACCAGATGAATCTTTCGACGAGAAGGCTGTTGCCAAAAATATCTCACTGCTTATCAGGCAATGTCTGAATCTGAATACGTTTAGAGCAGCCTCTTTGCGTTAAAAACAGCATCAGAAGCAAAAACATTATGATCCGTAGGCAGGAAACTGAAGTAGGGCGCGTTATGGAGATAAAATGGTATTTTTAATTTATATTTCCATACGGAACTTCAGCAGGTTTCTATTTACAATTTCCTCCTTCTTCTCCAGTAGTGCCTCCATGTCCCAATTCGCGTTGATAAATCTGCCAGAAAGCCAGTTCCGTCGCTCACCAGACAGCCAGACAATAGTATCGGCTGCTAATTCGACTTTGTCATCCAGATGAGGATGCATCGCCTCGGGCATGTTCAAGGCTAGCTCAGTCTTGATCCCTCCCGGATGGATTGAGATGGCGATTACCCCCTGCTGGGAGTATTCCATGTCAATAAATTCATTGAAACGGCAAAGAGCGAACTTGCTGGCCTGATAAGCCGATGCTCCTGGGACAACCATGTGTCCACCAGCACTGGTGACGTTGATGACTGTCTTGATATCTGAGTTTAGAAGTAACGGGATGAGGTAGCGTGATGAAAGATAAGTTCCTTTAATGGTGACCTCCCAAGTCCGCCACCACTCTTCTGGGTCAGACTCAGTGATAGGTCTCCACTCCTCAAGATATCCCGCGTTGTTGATCAGAATGTCAAGGCATCCGCCGAGCACCTTTTGGGCGGTTTCCGCAGCGGCTTTTACTGACTTTTCAGATGTCACATCCATCTTAATGGTATGAACTAGAGGTTCAGGCCTGTTGGCCTCCTTGGCGGAGTTCTTAATCGCCACTTCGACCTCCGACATGTCAGAACGGGCGGCAAGCAGGATCTTGGAGCACCCTGCCATGGCAAAACGGATTGCAACTGCCTTTCCAATTCCTTTCGATGCTCCTGTAACGAGGACGGACTTTCCCGTTAGGTCCGCTTTTGTTGGATCGATAAAGGGGTATGTATCGTGCCGATTAGCCACGTAAGTGACAATTTCAGGCCAGTTTGTTGCCTGGAACACAGGATCCTCGGCCAAGTTTGTCATTTTGTGTTGAGATTTGATGAAGCACTAAGCAGAGACCTCTTGGTTGATGCAACAGTCGTGGAATATATATGTGCTGAACAATGGTTCTGTGGGCTTGGTTGGTTCCCTCAGTTATAATGGCGTGCTCGAGTTAGATATATATTCAAGTCAAAGTTCTTACTACCGGAAACTAGCTTTAAAATTTTTTACTTGCAATACTCTTTGAAAAGATTCTTTTTCTTTCTATTTAAGTGGGGAGAGCGGTTAAAGCATGATAGTCAATCAATCTCAGGGCGACACGACTACATTCAGTCCACTTAGCGTATAATCTCAACATTTAGTAACTATGGATATTATTAAAAAAAATTCAAGATCTAGGAGTGAGTTCTATATCTGTAATAAGACATGCTACCTTCCAGATGTCCCTTGGGCCCACCCCGTTGTTATCTTAAGGAAGCTGCAAGTAGTTAAGAAATTCAATCGCTTGACATCGCTTGACATCACTTGACCACTCGTTCCTTCCCGAAATAGCCATAAAATACTGTCGCTAAAGGTAGGCCGAAAGATGATATATATTCAATGTAGTGTGTGCGCTCTCAAACCAATACATACATGTGTTAAATAAGGCAAGGTTAATACATGTGAATATAATCTTATAGTGGATTGTATTCTCTTAACTAACAGAGCATTAATAAAACTCGCAGTAAGCAAGCCGGTAACTATAAGATCCTAATGGGCTCAAAATATTTTCAATTAAACCTCTAATAATAGTTTATCTGTTTGAACTGATACGAGAAACACCGGTCAGTGTGACGTCTTTGGACCAGTGCCACTCATAGCGAACATACCTAATTTAGGCCGTCTCTTGGTGGAAGACTTTTTAAAAAAGTAAAGCTAAAGCCATTAGAATTTCCAGGTGCGCTTGTCTAAGTAATAGCTGCAAGGATGACCATGACTAGAGCTGTTACCTTGAGGCATTGGTTAGTTATTAACCCTTCAGAGGAAAACAATAAGATTGGCGTTCAGATAAAAGAGACGAACAGGCCCCTATAACCGACCCAGAATGGACATTTCGGAAGACCTTGGACCTGGCAAGGTATTTTCTAGTTGCAACCACCAAGACACTGTCAGATAAGAATAATCAATACAATGTCTCCTCTCAACAATCTAACACACTCCCAGTCGCCACCTTTCTCCCTTGGTAATATGAAGGAATGCAAAATAAATAATTCGTTGGATGTAAATCTTACTAAAAGACACTAGCAGTTCTGATCCAATGGACAGGTGCCAAGTGGCCCTTAGCCCTGTGTGTCTTACTTATCCCCCTGCATGGATAGTCTCTATAGCGTCATCCGCATTTCCACCTAAATGTATCCGTAAAAATGATCGAGATGCAGTGTTGCAATTGTCTAAGACATTGGCGCTAGGGTTAGGTTATCCTCATTTCCATCATGGCAATTGCTTAAAATAAATCCCAGCTATTCAGCCATTCCAGCAGCTGAGAGGATCCCAAGGTTAACATAACTCTAGAATTCCAGAGAGACAAGACGGTGTTGGTTGAAGATATTTATCGCATTTCTATAACATTGACGTTTCAACAACATCTAGTTGAGTAGACATTAGATCCAAGTGACCCGGATAAATAATAGACTTTTACAAACGTATACTGCAGAACGGTAGATAATATATTCTAACGTACCTAACGATGTTGCATGCTAGTACTTTAGCAACCGACTGGCCGTTGAGGCTTGACTTTCTCATCGTTATCCCTTAGCCATTAGTGGCATTAAGAGTTCCAGATGGCGTTGTGAGACATGAGCTGATGCGTTTGTCTAGAAACGCAGTGGCTACTTTCAAAAGGCTGAGCTGAACCCAGCTTGATTCAAGCCACAGGTAGGGAGGAAGTTAAGCATAACTTAAGGACGGGAATAAAAACAGGGCCTAAGCCCGTGCCTTGTAATTCATACCCCAGACTCAGTTTCTCCGTTTCGTAAGGATGTTCAAAGAGGGGAAATCAACACATCTAACAGGGACTGCTGTCTTTGTTGCAGTCGGTCTATGCATACTTACACTACCGCTTTTATTCAGGATTCCCAGTCTGCCTAAATCTGTCTGGATAAGTCAGAATAAGGCACGGGAGCCAAGCAAACGTTATATCATTGCTTTGTGGGTACCATTTGCGCTCATAAGACTTGGAATGCTACTAACAGAGAGAAGTGGCGATTCATACACCCGTAGTGGTTTCACGATGAACTTGACATATACCAAAACCGGACCCGAAATGGACGATATGGAAAAAAGCGTCAGACCAAACGGCAGGCTCTCAAATGGACCAAGTGCCAGCAACCCAATCGGCAATCCGAAGTTACCAGGCATAACATCATCGGGGGGAAAGAACTGGGTCATCAACATGGCCACAGAGTTCAATACCACGCTTACTTTGGCATATATCTTTGCACGCTCGGGATCTACAGTGGATGATAAGATAATAGCACCAAGACTGGCAGAAAGATTTACTTTTGCGAATCAGATCATTCATTTCAACGATACGATCGGAAACCGCCCTCACTATGCCCCTTGGACCGCCAAGAATACCGTTGCAACAATTTGGTTTGGGATCAACGACCTGGCCCTGGCTTACTCCAGAGAAGGGTTGGAGGGTATAGACAATCGACTGGAAGCGGCGAATCGACGCATCTTCGAGCTTACAGAAATCCTCTACAAGACAGGACTCCGTCAATTTGTCTTTATTGAGGTGCCGCGTAAGTGCTTTTCTTTCTCCCCCCAGAACCGCCTGGCTGATGACAGTTACGTAGCTGTCGAAGTACTCCCAGGGCACCAGACTAAGAAGTGCAACAAAGACCACAAGCACGAGGCTATCATGTACGCTATCAACCTTTGGAACAGGGCACTCAGAGAAAACACCATACAGTTCGGGCAAACTCATCCCGACGCTAAAGTTACTTATGTGGACGTGTGGGATATATTCTACCAAGCGTTCTTTTACCCCAAGTCTCTCGCGGCAAAAAACTCATCATGCATTGATCGGAAAGGCAAAGAATGTGTAAGTGGTCCTAGTTACGTATTGGCATATGCTTGCTAACCAGTTGAAGCTATGGGCGGATGGGGGACATCCTGGAAGGAGGATCCACCAGCTCATCGGGGCTAGAGTAGCTGAGAAAGCCTGGGGAGAGGAAGTTATGTAGAGTTTAACTGTGTAAAGGACTTTTATTTGATAAGTTGCTGTTTTCTATCATTAAGAAAGAAGTATGAGGTAAAATAAAATTAGAGTTTTTCTACCACTATGGCGAAACGATCTTTTAGAAAATAATTTAATGGGATTCTTTAGAGATTAATTATTTGTTAGTCTGTATCTTAGGCCTCAAGAGTTCTTACATATCACGAAGTTGCATTTTCTTACTTACCTCTTTGTATGAAGTTCCCAAATGAAGTTTACAATCTACCTTCTGCTAATGTGGGTGTATAAAGCTACCGTTTGTTTTACTCCACAATGAAAACAATACCCGCCGTGTCCTTGTATACCCCCAACTATATGCGCAATGGTAATCTGTTCATTTTGTTGATGTCACTTGTAAGCGAAACAACAATTGTGAACTCCATTTCGCTACGGGTGTCACGTCCGGAACGCGTGTCTTGCGAAAGAGACAATCAACGATAGCGAAGGGCCTTGATGAGGCTGAACGATTCGCGCTCAGAGACAACTGACTGCCAACAATCGAGGTAGTTTGTGTTGAGAAACACATCGGCGGCCTCTTCAGCGATTACTGTAGGCACAAGACTCAATCGTGGGACAACATTGGCTTGGATCCAGCTGTGAAGATGATCTAGGTCGTTCCACTCGTGAAGGGCTTTGATTCCATCCATGCCTCTGAAGATGAGGCCCACCATGTCAAGTTTCTTGAAACCGGGGTCACATTCAGCAAGCGCTCTGTATGCTTGACTCTCATGTAACGGATCCCTCGTTTGAAGAAACCTGACAAGAAACGCAAACCGATGGATAGCAACCCATTGATCTATCTCAACAAACTCGGACAGCTCAGTGTCGCCAGTTGTGATTTCGTCAATGGCGTGAAAAGACTCTTCCCAGATGAGATTCATAAATGAAATGAGTGGAAGAACACCAACAATCCAATCTTGTGGATTATTAGGTCTCCCCCATTCATGTCTGTGTTGAGCTGTCATTGGCGCTCGAGGGATGTGATGACGAATCCAGCGACAGATAGTGTGCTTGCGGCACATTCGGACACTATGTCCCGGCATGATTGCAATGTGGTGAAAATGGTGCGAAATTGATTGTTCTGTGATGTTGGTAGGGTTTGTTCTTGTTGATGAAGCTGTAGTGATGAAGAATGTTTGGAGTAAAAAAATGACCATGAGTAGTGGCTTGTTTATATAGATGTCCGTCACTTCTACAAATCCATTGTTCAGAATCAATTCCTTTAGAACGGCGTAGTACAACAAAAACGCTGCGAACAAGACTTTGCGCATCAATTAACAATGTACTGTTCATTCTGTTCATGACCCTTTGTTGACAGATCATCTTTATTGTTGCGTTGCACCATGAATTTGCTTTGCCGCTCAGAATCATCTTAAATTTACAACAGAGAACATCACCTAATGGGAGTAAATTATTAATCAAGTTATATGTAGATACGCTATTTTTCGTATCTTTCAAATAGCACAGTAGATCTATCGTAAAGAACAGTATAGGAATGAATATCTAATTGTGAGCAATAGAGTACAGGGCGATTCATTGCAAGACAGCTAATTAGGTTTGAATTCTAACGGAACAAAAAATTGATTTCATCTACAGTTAAGAAAAAAAATGAATCCCCGAAACCTGGATCGAACAAGTGACCTTTCGATGACATGTATACAATTACAGTCGAACGCTCTTCCAGCTGAGCTATTCGGGGATAGGTCATGTGATATAATAGTGACGTATTCAGCAAGAATATAGATGGTATTTTTTAGGTTCTCTTAGTGTTAATCCCCCAGTGCCTCATTCTGACCTACCTGCCTCGCTTAAATTATACAAATGTATTGTTAATTAATTGGCGTTGAGTTTCTCTTAGTCTAGAACTAGCTTAACTTACAAAAACCTATTCATATCGTCTACATTACTTTTCCTTACCTAAGTAAGTATTATTAAAGTTATAATATTCTGAATTAATAAATTAAATGTAGTAAAAGTAAGTCTACAAGAAACGAGATTCTAGCGATTAACTCGACCCTCCTCTTATCCCTGTAACTCAGCCCTAAACTCATACTCTCCTGGTCGTTCCTCGGTAGGGAAGCACCTAATCTTGGTAGCCTTCCTCTCAGCCTCATCAACGGTGACCTTCTTGGTCGCGCCAGCAATAGCAGAAAATGTCATGACACGCTGAGCATCTGTTCCATCGCTAGTCATCGCCTGAATACCGTAGTAGACACCAATCGATGCGATGACAAAAGACACGGCATAGACGGCGACAAGGATAGACCATCCGTAGTCAAAGAAGTTAGCCTTGCGACGTCGCTCGCATGCGTAGTTAGTCTCTTCGCCGCCGACGCCAGTGCCAGATAGCTTGGACGGATCAGCGGCCCAAGCGACAGCCAGGAATTGGGGGTCGGAAAGTATTGAGATAATGAGGTCTTCATAGGTGCGGCTCACTTCTCTCTGGAAGTTGTGAACCGGGAGGCTCTCGTGTCGGTCAAGAAGGTTTGTTGTGGTGATGGCACCATCTGCCAGCACGACACCTTGTACCTTGACGTTACCAAAAAGCATTTCCCGGAGTCGTAGTCCCAAACTGTGAAACGCAGCAATTCGACGATATCTGGCGTAATCCTGACGGGGGCTGACGTAGTTCTTCTCTGGCACAGCAGAATTTCCATCGGCTGTTCCATCGGTTGACTCGTTGGTCCAACTACTCCACTCCGTATCGATGATCTTCTTCTTGTATTCACGTTCGGTGATGTCGTACTTCTGGAATCCTGCGGTGTAGTTGAACGTCACAGTATAGTTCACCTCCCAGTGATCACAAGCGAAGATGACTGGGGTATAGTCGTCGTACCATCCATCAGCATCTTGATCCTTTGCATGCTCCTTGGTGTGGTCCTGGACTTCAGCGTAACCAATCCAAATGCTAGGCTCGGTTCTGAAGACGCCGAGGTTCTTGGGGAAGTCAGGACCATCTTCCTCCGAAGGGATACCACCGATAGTGACGTTGTCTATCTGCGGTCGCATGTACTCTCCGCGATCGGTATTAGCGAGGTAGGTGTAGTTGCCAGCAGGGACGAGGTCGCTGAGATTGAAAGGTGGCTCGGCATTTCCAAACTGCTTCATCTTGGATCCGACCCCACGAGCAAGCTCCTCACACTTGTATCCAGGAGCAACGAAGTGGATGGTCGTAGAGCAATCCCACCCTTCTCCACAAATTTCCTTCGAGATGTTGGCCTTGTAAGTTGTCTGACTACTCGAGAACACACCGGCGGCGATTCTGTCCAAAGAGGATGCGGGGACGTTGTAGTATTCGAAAACGTTGTCGTTTGTTTTGGCGTCATCTGCGAGGTTACCACCAGTAGCAGTCCAGTTGTAGCCAGAGAGAGATCGACCGTTCATGATCTCACCCTCGGCTTTCTTGGGAGTCTGGAAACTCTCTTTCGCTTCATTGCTGAAGTTAAGAGTGCGGATTGAAGGACAAAGGGTGTCTTGAACGCTTTCTCCGGGAACGACGTATAACGTAGCTGAGGTAAGGATGACAACTGCAGGGCTGAACCACATGTAAAGAGCAAGAAACATGACAAACCAAGACTTGGCCCAAGCCTCGCGGTTGAAAAGCTCAACAAGGTTATGAGTGGCGCCGAAAAGAGAGTCGACGGCATGAATTGAGAATCCCTTCTGACCTACGGCTCGCCATGCTACTTGTTGGTGGGCCATGACTGCCGCGAGGATAAAGTTGGCGTTGGCGATAAAGGAAATGAGTTGGCCAGCTCGGAGCATCCATTGTTGGTTCACAGCTTCGCGGCCGTCAAGATGGTTGTAAAAGAAGTGATGGCCAATAGCACCAGCAACTCCAATGACCAAACAAGCAATCATAGACCACTTGCTCTTCATCGCCCTATACAAAAGCGGTCCCTTGGGCTGGATGGCATTCGTTGGTCGGTTGACGACGTGAACATCGGGTGCTTTCTCATACGGTGCGTTGGCGGGGTCATTACCCATAAGTCCTCTATGGCTATCAAAGGTGCGATCGTAGCCGGGGCTGTCTCGAAGATTGGGACTTTGTGGGTCAAGCCATGGCGAAGTATTGTGAGGGAATGTCGCCTGAGAGAATCTTGTTTGAGGTATGGTTTCCGGTGAGACAGCTTGAGGAGGATGAAAGTGGCCTATGGATGGTTGTGGTGACACGACAGGCTGCTGCTGTTGCTGCGAGTAGGATTGCTGAGAATACGGATAAGCAGGCTGTCCCTGGTCTTGTTGCTCTACCACGATCTTGTCTTCCATTGCAGCGCTGTTGTCTACAGGTACTGTAGCATATGCAGGTCCGGCTGATGAAGAGCCCAAGATTCTCGAGAAACCTACCATGGTTCCCTGAGGTGCCGGCTGTGAAGGATTATATGCAAGGTGGCCCGTGGCGAGAACCAAAGAACTTTCTTCTCTTTCCCACGTTATGTATGATACTGCAGGATGTGCTTTGTTGTCGGCTAACTAGACCTGCAACTAAAAGGTAAAAAAATAAGCTGCATGCATATCCAAGACTTTTCAGCCCCCAATGTCTAACATTTGTACCTCAGCAGTCGGCGACATGTTCCAATTCAGGCAACCTAACCGACTCATTCTCTCGAAGGATTCCGCCATGTTATTTTTCTTTAAGGTGTAAGTCCCGTTTTGGGTATAGGTGTAAGACAGATTCTCCGTCGTATTTATCTGATCGAGACTTGGCCTGGTGCAAATTGCCAAGTCTAATAAGGCTGCTACATAGAACCACCGTCAAGGCAAGTTTGTAGTCTACCCAAGTGTAATGCTATTGGCAATCTGCCCAGGGGAAACCCATGGTGATCATGGGTCCTTGTAGTAATTGACAAGGCCTGAAACGAGGCTTTGAGCACGTTGTGAGGATGGATGGAACGAGAACACCGCTTAATAATCCTAGCTCGATATTGTTGGCTTTTAGACTGCCAAGGATTTGCGAAAATCAGTCACAAACGCTAGCACAGCCTGATCCGATACGTATCTCAGATATCTCCCCAACATCCATCCTCTGTCTGTATTATGAAGAAGATCTACATGCTGGTGTTTAGCAATTACAAATACACAGTTGTGGCGGGCGCTTACACTCCAACTCAGCTTTGGGAACTGCACACCTGACACTTTTCTTTTTTCGCATTCGCCTCAGAAAGTCAGAATGTAATTCCACAAGGGTTCTTGGCATTCTCTCTTTTTTTTTTTCTGCCGTCTGACATGACAGGGCTTGTCACTGGTCACAATCCGGCCGTGGCAGCATTTAACCTTTAGCGAATTTGGCTGGGGAAATTAAAGCTGACATGCATGCATTGACCACCGTTTTTCAAGACAAACTCCTTGTCTTGGTCGATGTCCTCGCAATATTTACCAAGACAGCCATAACTCACTGATATGTAGAGCGAGTCTCATAAGTAAGGGGCAAGACAGATTAATTGGCCGGGTTCGATTGAATTCGACCACATACAATGCAGCATCTCATCGCGAAGTAGTCTTTTTGTCCTAGAACTTTGTCTGTGCCGCAATTCAGTCCAGATCAGGCTTTCTGATGTCCTCGCGAATGACCCACATATGTCTCCATGGCTCAATCAATATTGGCTAAATTGTCTCTCAATGGGTACGTTACCCGCATTTCATCGAGTTCAGACTGTTGGAAAGGGTCGCGTCTCGTCGGGCCAAAAACTCCAGTCTTATCCGCAACAGGGAAATCCGTGACGGTCCGCTGTATACGAGACGGGAACTCTTTTGATTGGGTTGATTGGGGATTGCATCCACTCCAAGCGGAGGGTCGGGGTTGTCTATTGTCCGTGTGTCCGTTCCATATCGATTGTAACCGAGGCTAAACTCCAACCATCAGTAAATGTCTAGGGTAACAAGTTAACATCTTTCTTCAACAGGACTTTACTTAATATCTCACGGTTTTACTATAGCAAAATAGGATTTAGGAAGAAGACTTAATATTGATTAACCTTAAGCTTCCTTCTATATTGCTCCAAAGGACGTTTTGAGAACTTATCATCTCACAAAGGAAAGTTACTTTAAAATGTTAACAGATGGCCATATTCAAGCACGCCAAAAGCATGAGAGCTCAAACATCCTTCGACAACATGCATGATCACAGGACCCTCAAATATGATGTACTTTGCAAATGACATATAAAAAGTGCCAAGTGTTTTCTTTACTCGGCCCTTTCGGGGTGAAAAGTAGCTTGCGAACGGGCGCAATGCGGGAAGGACGGCATAAACCAGCGTCAGTGGCTTGATAAGAGGTAGTAGCTACATATGAAGTAATCATGCTAGAATCAATTTCGCGGAAGGAACGGGACATTTGGCTTTATAAATTCATGCCAATGGTCTCGTAAAGGCCACCTCAAACCTACATGCTAGATTCCCTATCTCAACGCAATGTCTCAATCATCAGCGCCACAGAAGGAGACTCCGAGCGCTACAAAACCCAAGTCATTCACAGGCATCAATCATCTCAAACTACCTTGCCATGACATAATTAAAACAGGAGAGTTCTATGAGACACTATTCCACTTGGACCGGGTCCTCAAGTACAATCACTATACTCCAGACCACAAACTATTTGCCATCATGCTTGAGCACAAACCAACCAAGCTTATCGTCGAGTTACGACATGTTCCAGCACAAGCAAGCGCCCAGAAGGGCTGGGACCCGATAACATGGGGTGTCGGTACTCGCGCGGACCTGGAGGAATGGGGAGTCTGGCTGGATGCGCATGGTGTCTCAAGAAGTAAGATATTAATGGGAATAAAAGGTTGGGTCATGGCTTGCGAGGATCCAGACGGGAGAATAGTAAGGCTTTATGTTGAAAATGAAGAACATGAGTGGACAGATCATCCTGATCAGGATGAGTATTGGCTGGGTACGGTCGAGGCAAATCCAACTCAAGAATGAGCATTGATGAACAAACTCGAAGACAAGTCTTCTTAAAGTTCACTTTCACCTTGAACAATCTAGGCCTGACCCTTAATAGACACTGAAGACCTGATAAGAAGCGGTCTGGTTACCTTGCTCAGGACAAGCAGTACCTATTGGCTTGGATGTTATAGTGAGTGGTGATGAAAATGGCTCCCTCGTTTATTTATACGTAACTATCTGTCAATGGTTTGTCCAATCCTGCTTTTACGGCTGGTTTGCCCTGACAGACCCTCACAGATTCTGCCGACCTATACCGCTTCCGCGCAGGAAAACGTCCTATTTTCACTTCCAATAGTAAGTGCCAACGTTTCCAACCCTTGAGCAACGCTATATCGACAAAACAACATGAAACCCAGAATATGATTACTTTACCGAAGCCATACGAAAGCATCGATAACTATGCGAACGATCTCATCAAGTTCATTGGCACGCCCCTGATCCGCCAGATTACTGGAGACATCCACGTCAACGACTCACTCATCTACAATGCCTGGGATGTCCTGCCTAATGACTGGACATCCTGGTGGACATCGTTTCCAGATCATCGCATAGTCCAGCAAAACTTGATAGACAGTATTGAAGAGTTGGAACCCTCATCGCCGGCAAATGACGAAATAGATAAAGGCCAGCGACTTCAACCCCTCCCAGACCGACCAGAGTCGTTGTCCAAGTGGCTAAAGAGCATCCGGTCCCTCGCCATCCCACGAGATCAGCGACCCAGCAAGGTCATAACACTCCCAGAGATTCTAACCAGTCGCATGAAGACCAAAAAGATAGCAGAAGTATCTACCGCCGCTGCATATATCTACAACGTCTGCCAAACCAACAACATAACTCACGTCATCGACATGGGCTCGGGCCAAGGGTACCTCTCAATCGCCCTAGTTTACCTCTTCCCAGAACTGCGCGTGCTAGCTATCGACGGCAGTGAGTCCCAGATCACGGCCTCAAAGATCTGCGCAGCTAGTCTTGGTATCCCCGAAAGTAGAATCCGGCATATGCGGCGCTACATCGATGGCACGCCACCTTTGGTGGATGAGATAGCTGTCTGGGCCGGAGAGGAGAAGTGTATGCTTGTCGGCCTCCACGCATGCGGGAATCTCTCTGAGCATATGCTGCGGTACTTCACTACGGTCCCGTTCATTGTGTCTCTGGGCGCCATTGGATGCTGCTACAACCACATCATCCCGCGTTCTGCTACTCACCCTGGGGGATTTCCCATTAGTAAAAAGATGCGAGAGGGAAACGTCTCATTGAGTGGTACGGCGCTCATGACGGGCTGCCAAGCGCCAAATAACTGGGAAAGGGTGGATCCGAGCAAAAAAGAGTCGATGTACTCCAAACGGCGCTTCTATCGAGCATTGTTAGAGAAGATCTTCCACGATAAAGGAATAGAACTCGACAAGGAGGACAGACCGGTGTGGGCTGTGCGAAAGGGAGATATGGTTAGCTTCAATGCATTTGCACGCAGGGCAATGAGATGCCTGGATGTTGACGAGAGCAAAATCAGCGATGCTGACTTGGTAGATTATGAGAAAAGGTATCAAGGATATGAAGGCAAAGTGGCAATTCTATGGACGCTCAGTGTACTGTGCTGTAAGGTTGTCGAGAGCGTAATTGCTCTAGATCGTTACTTGTTCCTGATGGAGAATGGGGGGCAACACGTTGATATTGTGCCAATCTTCGATTACAGAATATCACCACGGAATCTGATGCTCGTGGCTGATAAGAAGTAGAAGGATACTTTACTAATAGCTAAAATAACGTAATTCATGCAACATGGAGTGTCGTCAGGCAAAACATCTGGGTATCAAGCTTGCTCGTCTAAGGGTCGATTTGATGAATACGATATATTGAAGCCATTTATCTGCATATAAACTAATAAACGAATTCCAAATGCAATCTCAGAAAACTTCTCTTACTTATCCTTCAAGAAAAGGCCAGGGGTAACAAGACTACACATAGCCGCAACAACGACACCGAACGACATACCCTCAGTCGACGCAACATCTGAAAAGCTCGAGGTCTCCTAGACAACAACTGATCTCTGATCAAAAGCCGTAAGAAATCGAAGCCCTTCAACACATATCATTTAAGTACTGCGTCTCACGAGGGCTAGAAGAGCAAATCCTTATTCCTGGTCTTGGGGCCATTGCTGAAAACGTGATGTCCTTTACGACAAATCGGTCCATTCAAGTATACCCTGGTCACCGTGCTTCTATTAAATTCTAACGATTCTGTCCTCTACGACTCCTTGAGCCTCGCTTGAGACACAAAATGATTGAATTTTCATTTAACGTTGTATGAATAATGATAGAGCACATGGAGAAATCTGTCTACTATCTCGCGTTTCTTCATTGTGAAAAAACCGATGAAGAATGGACATCAGACTCAGCCTATGATATTCATTTGGAAATTTCAGCGAGTCCTTTCTGGTCTATCAGTATACATCTCGTGAGGTACATTTCATTCGTGCTGTTCCCGTCGTTTCCGCGCGTGGTTGACAATGGTATGAGACCAGCGAATCATATTTGCCGATGAAATTAGATACGTACCTTGGGCTTGACCCGAAACCCGCTGGCACTTACATTAATAAGCCAAGGACAATCCCCGCCCGGAACCGGCGGTCAGCTGCTCACCAAGCTTACCCAACTCACCTTGTGCATTACACGAGGAGGTATAAAGCAGCCAAAGAAAGTTAACAGACATAGTGTCGTGACGCTACTAGAATGGCAGAGCTCAATATCCTCGATTCGACCCCGACGCCCCGAATTTCCTACTCAGGGGACTATGATCCCGCTATTCAACATGGAAATGCAACAGAACCCACACACACCATCACCGAGCCTGATGATGAGTACCCAGAGGGCATCAAATTATGGCTCATCATGCTCTCAGTAACAGCCGTTCTCATTGTAAGCAGCGTGGATATGAATATAGTAGCGACTGCAGTCCCGAGCATAACAGATCACTTCCACACGGTAGCCCACGTTGGCTGGTACTCATCCGCCTTCAGACTTTGTGTATGTGCATTCCAATTCATGTTTGGAAAAGCATACAAACTATTCTCTGTGAAACGAGTCTTCCTCCTCGCCAACGGGATATCAATAGCTGGGTCGCTATTGTCTGGTTCTGCTGCTACGTCTACTATGCTTGTCGTTGGTCGAGCCGTTTCTGGCCTTGGTGCCTCAGGTGTGTTCGCAGGTTGTTTTGTGATTGTGGTACATTCAACGCCTTTACGTCAAAGACCCATGTTTCTGGGTATCATGGGCGCGGCTGAAGGTCTTGCGACAATCGCAGCACCACTTCTTGGGGGTGCCCTCCAAATGTTGAGTTGGCGATGGTGTTTTTATATCAACGCACCAATTGGATTCATCGCGCTCTTAGTCTCCATGTTCTGTTTGTTGGACAGTCAGAAACCCGCCGATATTGCTCGGCTCACCCTCAAACAAAAGGTAGCCCAGCTCGATTTGGTTAGTAACGTGCTACTTCTACCAGCGCTTACGAGCCTCTTCATTGCATTTTCCTGGGCCGGAATGAAGTATTCATGGGTGAGCGGTGAGGTCATTGCACCCTTAGCTATCTTTGTTGTTCTCTCCATCACGTTCATCCTGAATCAAATTCGCAAAGGCGAGACTGCTGCTCTCCCTCCTCGCTTGATGAAGAATCGAAGTGTGATAGCTGGCTTCATCTTCATGTTTTGCATAAATAGCACCGGCGTAGTACTTGAGTACTACCTCCCTACCTACTATCAGCTCGTGCGTGGATACACACCCGTGAAGAGTGGCTACATGATACTTCCCATTATCATCGCAGCAACTATAGGATCACTGATCCATGGAGCTGGAACGAGTGTATTTGGATACTACACACCATTCATGATTCTAGCTTCAGTAATCATGCCGATAGCAATTGGTCTTATCACGACGTTCGAAATCGACACAAGTTTGGAACGGCTTGTTTCTTATACAGCGTTATCAGGGTTGGCCTATGGAATAGGCTTTATCGGCCCTCAAACGGCTGTACAGACTGTTTTACCTGCTGAGGATGTTTCGCTTGGGTTGTCCATCATGCTATTCGCACAATCCTTTGGTCCAGCTTTAACAGTTCCCATTGCGCAAGTCATATTCACGAACCAACTGTCGGCCAACCTGGAAGGTTTTGCAACAAACATGAGTCAACGGAATACCAGCAATAACGGGCTCACTGAAATGGTAGCCAGTGTGCCGGCTTTGGAAACGACAGCAGTACTTATTGCTGTTAATAAGAGTCTAAGTCAAACTTGGTACTTCATCACAGGGTTGGCCTCGATAGCAATTGTGGGAAGTTTATCCACTAAATGGCAATCTGTTAAGCAGTGATATGAGGAGATTTTCTTCTTTTCTGTTCAGTATATTGTGTGATGTGGTAGTGGTTTACAACTGTTAGCTCGCATGTTGCTTGAACTATCCTGTACATCTCACGAGGCTAGCCGGAGGCATTCCAACGGTTGAATAGCTACAGCTGAACCCCTGACGCGATTCTGACGCCACGACGTTCTTCAAGTTGTCTTATATCGCCGAAACGGCACCGTCAAGTTCGTTATAGTGTCGGATCTAGCAACTTTAGTCACTCTGTCACCTAGATCCACAAGCAAATAAGCAAACTATTCCATAAGCTTGTTTCGAATGCAATGGTCATCTCACAGATTCTTGTGGCCACATTTTAGATGCTGGAATGGTATGGACCGGCCTAGTCATGATGGCTTGGTTTGTTCCCGTCTCTAGCAGTTCTATTGTGTAGAACAGAAGCTAATTTGCTGCCAAAATAAGGGACTTGGTGATTGCCCAGGCCTTTGATTCGTGAAAAACTAGATCTTGGCGCTACAGAATCTGTGATGTTCCGCTTTCGGATTGTTAGCAAGCGCCACAATGCTCAACATGACATTCCAGTGGTTGGCTCGCGGAATCAATTTACAAAAAAGAAACCATTCCCTTGCTCCGTACAATCCCCGAATCTTGGTTTTCTTATCGTCACAGTTCTTATACAACATGCTTGTAACATGCGATCTTCGACACTTGCTGTAATTATTGGCCTACGCATAGCGGTAGCTCAGAAAATCGAGAAGTTGCCACCATGTGGGGTACGTTGTCGGTCCTCAGAGATGTAAATACCAAGTCAATTAATGGGACAACATAGGGAAAATGCTTGCTCGACATTATTTCCACGCCGCAGTTTTCGCGTCAATCGCAAGAACAGTTATGCGACAATACCGAGTTCGTCAAATCAATAGGTGCCTGCCTAAGAGAGAATTGCAATGTCCAAGAAACACAAGGTAGAGAAACTCATGGATACCTGAAAAGATCAACGCGCTGACCCTGGATTGTTGGTAATAGTGGTTTTGGATGCTGCGGCCGGAAAGTGTGATATACCTGCCCAAAACAATCAACTGGCGCTGCGTGCTTCCAGCTTGGTGATATTTGGTGCTGCTTTGGGATCTTTCATTCTGAGAATGTTATCAAAGTGCCTCTATAAGTCGGAATGGGGTACAGACGATACATTCATGTCACTTGCTGCAGTACGTGTTCATCTTGACATTCGAGAAGTAGCAGTATGCTAACCAAGGGTGTAGTTTCTCGTTATCCCTCTTGTTGTTCTTTTCCAATTGAGTAAGTCTGTTTTCGAACTAACTACTTGGCCTGAATGAGTTATTGAATTATGAATCCTTAGTGGTTTCAAATGGAATTGGCCGTGACTTTCGCACAATCGAAAATGCGAAACTTGTGTTTTGTTTCAAGGTACGATATCATACCCTACATGCGCTCCGGGCCCTATTGCTCATCTCTTAGATGTTTTTCTTCCAACAAGTGACCTATTTTATGGTACTCGGCCTCGTGAAAGCCTCGATTTTGGCTTTCTACCTTCGGATCTTCCCAGACCACAAGTTCCGAATCGCGGTTTGGCTTACTCAATTTGTCAATCTTTTTTCGGCCGCATTATATGTCATTCTGCTATTTCTTCAGAAGAATCCAGTGTCTCTAAATTGGACGGGAGATACCGCTTCACACCCACATGGCAACGTGTTGAGTGACAAGCTGTTGTACTTGACTCATGGCATTCTCAACTTGATGCTCGACATTTGGATGGTCATCTTACCTCTTACCCAGCTCTACCACTTGGGACTCAAGTTGCGTAAGAAAATTGGTGTAATGTCTATGTTCAGCTGCGGTATCCTGTGAGTATATCTGCTCTTCATGTTTATTAATTGCACATGGACAAAAGCTGATTGCAATCTCAGAATTGTAGGAACCGCCGCGATTAGATTCTATTATCTCATAAAGTACCAAGTAGCGAGAGACGCTGAAGGTAACTGTTCATCTACATTCTTTTGACCAGCACTAACTAGCATCGCCAGAAGCTGTAAAAGCGGTCATGTGGGCTTACATCGAACTCTGTATGGGTGTTGTGGTTGGATGTATGCCTAATATCCAACAATTGCTGCGAAGAGGCCACAGGTTTATAAGATCACGAAGAGGCCACAGCAATACAGATCCAGAGCAGGTCAGCGGTATCTTTAGGACACGGTCATTGGAGTATGTCTCCAACGGGACAACCGCTGTTGCATCGGACAAAGGAACCGGCAAAACGGCGTGCAGTCTTTCTACATAGCGGAATATAGTGTCCCCATAACGAGAGATGGCAGTCTCAGCTACTATCATTTGAACCAATGCCTGAAATTGTTATATAGAGGGTGTTATGAATCTATTTCTGGTTCAGTTAAAGGGATGATCACAATCAAAATCCAGTCTGCTTAGGCGAGTACACGACAGACAGAGTCCAATATTCTCGACGAATTTATCCAATACCACGCGGCGTTCCTGCTTGCAGTTTGAGAACTTATGCCGTTTCGCAGATTGGCATTCGGAACTTCGGTCGTCAGGATATAGATCTCGCAACATATCCACTTTCTTCAGTGCCCTGGCTATAGAAGTCTCGACTAAGGCTGCTGGCGAAAGACCTTCATCGGCTAAAAAGTTCACATATTGTTGATAGTTACCTGTCCATCCACATTCGTTGTCACACCAAATCATTGGGTGGTGTGATAAGAGAATTTGAAATAGATCCAATTTTGCATGCCCTCTCCGTTCTTCTAGTAAACCTGGCAATTCGTTAGTCAGTTTCATAGTGCACAACCCTAGCTTGCTTACAGAAAATCTTCCAAGGCATAATCAATTCGAATTCGTCGATGTAGAGGGCAAGAAAGGAACCGTTATACGTAAGTAACAAGGCTCTAGTTATCTCATTGAAAGCTTCTGCATTACGGAAGACGTAAGCCGAGGCAGTGAGAAGAATCAGGCAGCTTGGATCTTCCTCGGAGGTTCGAAGCCAGATCTCGCTAGCAAATCTGAGAGCGCTGGCGAAATCATATTTGTCTGTAGCCACGGCTACTGCGAAGACGTCGCGAGGGGCAAGGGTCCGAGGGAATTTCTCATTTTGATGGTGTACAACAGAGCAGATAATGTTGAGTGCAGCAGCATTGTCCTCGGGTAGCACCAACTCAAATGACCCGTGTTGATTGCGTAGATCATGACCTTCCTTCCAGTTGGGTCCCAACATGGCGGAGAAGGGTTTCGAGGCGGTCATCAATAACTTGGAACTGACACGGAGTCTTGTCTCTTCTGGCCCAACGACAAGGATCAGATCGCCGTCTGAGGCAATCTCAACAACTGCGTCGGGGGTGGTGTCTGGACTCTCCATGCTGGTCATTCAGATCTTGTTGTTATTGTGAGATGGAGCTATTGGGAGTAAGATCTTAATTACCGCTGTTATAGAGTACCCCACATGCCATCAAGATGCATGAATGTGATATATCAATAATGTTATGTATCCCTTGAATCTTTTCACTTTTAGTTTAATATATTAAAATAACGGGGTACATACTTACTTAGCTGCATACATATTATGTATCCTATAACACTTGAATAATAGGCAAAGTACTGCCAGATAACTTCACTCTATGTCCTTTCAAGATATACTCACTCTAATGGCAGCACCCAACCAAGTGACCATTGCTAGTTGTCAACATAACGGCTGATATTGAGTGCAAAAATCACAAGGTCGTGTGGCCCAATGGCAAGGCGTCTGACTACGAATCAGAAGATTCTGGGTTCGATCCCCAGCATGATCATGAATTTACATTAAGGCATAGAATCTGAAAGATTATATATTCATACCTTTCCTTTTGTTTCTTTTTACATTAACTAAATAACTAGTCTGCGAACATTTGGTATCTTTTTGTAGTGGCTCTATTTGATATGCATAGGGAAATAATTTGAGATAGGCATGAAGATTGGCTAACTCAATTCAATCTCATATTTAGAGCAATATGTATATGAGAACCAGAACTCAGCACGCTTCATGGCTACAATAATTAAAAACCTTCCTTGTCTATAACAATTATTAGAGTTCCTTGCACCTCTAATTATCGCCACTGCTTTGTCTCAGGATCAAGTAATTCTTTCTCAGCATCCTTCCAACACTCTACCACCTGGCCTTTTTTTCCCATTGACCTCGGTACGATCTTTGCTGGAAACTCCTCCGGCATGCAAACAAAACCCTGCGTCAACTTGTCTGCATCAGGGAGGATTGGCTTTCCTATACCATCTAGGACAGGCTCAATGTTAAATGCCCATAAAATCCGCGACATGCCCAGGAACAAGCTTCGCTCTGCCACATGAATTCCAGGGCAAATACGAAGGCCTGCACCAAAAGTGAATTGATCTCGCTTTGAAGCGTCCGGATTGGCAGCAGCATCTGCAAGGCTTTGTAAATCATCGATATACCTCTCAGGGTTGAACTGTTGAGGGCTGGGATGACGTTCTGGGTCCATGTGGATGCCCCACACGTTGTTCAGTACACCAGCTCCTTTAGGGATAAGGTAGCCATTGTAGGTATCGTCTTGTGTAACTGCGTGAGGGACTGCCCCGAGAATAGTTGTGGGCATCCATCGGAGCGTCTCTTTCATACAAGCACGGATATACTGCAGGCTCGACTCGTCGTCCATGTTGGGCAATCGTGTGCTGCCGACTACCTTGTCGATTTCATCTTGTGCCTTTTTCTACACTTCAGGGTAAAGGAGCATGGCTTGAACAAAGGCATACATAGTACTGGATGTTGTGTCTGACCCCGCCTCCAGTAGTGTCCCGGAGATATACGCAGCTTGGTCGTCATCGAAGTTGCTCTTTTCCTGAGCCTCAGCCAGACCAATACAGAAACAAGGCTTTATAGTCCCATTGGCAATGTCTTGTTTCGCCTTCAACCAATGGCTGAGATACAAGTCCTTCTCTTTCTTGTGAAGCTTTTTAGCCTTCTTCTGTACCGGAAGCAATAGATCGGGTAATTTTCTGAGGATAGGAAATGAATCCAGTAGGGCGGCAATGCCAGTTTGGTTAATCTCCGCAAACTCGGCGAAACCACCAAATAACTGCATCAGCTTGGGATCTTCATATACAGGCGACCGCCAGCCAAAGACCATTGTGGTTGTGAGGGCGTTGGAATATCGTCGGATACTTTGGAGAAATTGATCTGGTTGGGTGACTAGCTCATATAGCATTTGCTTGTTCTCGAGATCTTGATATGGTACATAGCTCTTGGCTGCTGTAACGTTGAGAAGGGAATGGACGAGTTTACGGAACTGCCGGTGTCGGTTAGCTGAATCATTCTGCTGAAATGGTTGTTGAGCGTACTGATCGCCAAGTCTGACCATAGCCCTGGGAGATGAACGTGAGTTGGTATGTCCTATGAAGCGATAGATGCTTTGGAAATACGAACCATCATTAGAAGTCGGAGCCCACCACTTCCAAGTACCTGGCCAACGTACATTTCCTGCCGATCAGAGTAAAGAGAACTCTTCTTATCCAAAAGGTCTTTAACGGCCTGAGCGCTTGACAAGACAATGAACGGCTTGGTTCCGAGAATCAGGCTGTAGATAGGTCCATACTCATCCGCCCACTTGCGGAATTGCAGATGCGCATCACGCTTCGGCATCTGTTGAAGTCAATCAAAAACCTGCAAAGTTTCCAATATGCCGGATAACGTACCAAGTGAATATTCCCCAAGACGGGTATGGTAGGGGGCCCAGGGGGGTAATCTTTTGGCCTTCTGCCAGTGAAGAGAAGACGAATCAATACAGCGCCCAGGGCGAGAAAGAGTAATTGTAGAGTAAACATGGTCAGGAGTTTGACTTGGCTAATGAATCGATGCGTTTATGCCATTGGAAATCGGCCATATTGGGGCATTTTATAGAATTTACATATGTAACCTTGATAGTCGGAAAGATGTGGGATGGGTCTGGGAATAGAGTTTATCTTCAAACTATAAACCTGGGGAATGCTAGAGAGAATGCTTCTCGAAATGTGGTTGTAGTACGTACTGCTTTTGGTGGATTTGTCTCACTCTGATTCGTCTCCCACAGCGACTCCGACGAGACGGCTATTGATCTCGGCCCCACTTCCCCGCCATGTCAAGTCCGGAGATCGGTTGCGAAGTCGTGACGAGATTGTAGAATCACCTACATTAATCCATGAAACCGGTAGTCCCCTCAGATTTACAACCTCATTCTAACCCACACAAAAGCCCGACAATGCCAGTCACTGCACCTCCGTCACACGCCACTCATGCATGCTCTCAATGCCCCAAGACGTACAAACGGCGTGAACATCTACATCGTCACGCTGCATCCCACAATGCAATCCGGCCATATCGATGTGGGATATGCAACCAGTCCTACCAGAGACCCGATGTTCTTCGGAGGCATTCTTTGATGTGCCAGGCCAAGGTTCGCAATGGAGCATCGGTGGCCACGAATCGTCGAGCATGCGACTTTTGTGTTAGGCAGAAAAAGGCATGCAGTAATGGCCAGCCATGTGACCATTGCCGCCGAAAGTCAGTTGATTGCTATTACTCCTTTGATGCCCGTATGACGCCAAGAAGTGATGCGCACAGTAATGTCGATGCTGTGGTGGACTCTCGGGCTTTGGTAGTTGCTGATAGTGAAGTTGAGCCCCCAACAATAGTGTTTGGAGACGATTCGTTATTCGACTATCTTGCGAACTAGAATTCGGTATCAGACATGCTCGATGGTTCCAACGGCAACCGGGACTGGTTGGAATTTATCAACCTGACCACTGGTAACGTTCAGTTACCAGAAGGAGATGGTCAAACTCGACTTGACAACTACAAGTTTCATTTTCTTGACAATTTCACTAGAAGGAGTGGATTCATCGACTCATTCGACTGTGGGACTCATGATTGGAGGGTTGAGGTAGTGAAAGCCTTTCTGGAGGCCGAATGTCGCACGGCTTCCTCGCCAATATCCAATGCCCAACTATCGAATATTGCCTTTTTGCCAATGGAGTTACACGATCCACTTCTCATCCAAACTCATCAGATCCTGCTGAATATTAAGGATATAGTCACATCAAAACCTCGCAATAGTGTAGTTGAACTTAAATGGTCACCTGTTCTGGAGCAGGCATGTATGCAGTTCTTCTCCTCACGAAACATCCGGAAGTTCCTTACATTGTACTGGCATATTTGGCATCCTAACGTCAATTTTGGTCACCGACCTACATTCGAACCGGCCAAGGCCAAGTCCGCTTTGGTAGCTGCCATGACTCTGATTGGTATGTCATCTTGAGAGGGACAAGGTTTCTAATTCTGATTTGAGCAGGTGCAAGTGTTTCTCCAGATTCAACAGATAATGAAAATGCCACGATGTGGTTCAATTGCGTTGAAGAGATAATCTTCACAGACGATGACTTTTGCCTTGATTCCCGAGATGATCAAAAAGCCCCAGTCATGGATCCAGTCACAGATATATCAAGGATTCAAGCACTACAAGCAGCGTACATGGTGTGTCTGTACCAAGGGTGGGAAGGTACTGAGTCGAGCAAGAGACGCATCCGTCGATTCCGTTTCAGTACCGTAATATCGGTATTTTCATGCACTGCATATACAATAGACATACTGCCTACTAATGCATATCTAGATGACAAGGGACTTCGGTATTATGTCTGCGAACCACCCTGATTACTATACGATGTTCTACCATAACTTCAACTGGAAAGGATTTGCAGCGAGAGAACAGCTGATAAGGTATATTGCCAGAACCCTTGACGGTACTGGTGTCTGACTCCACAGTAGAATTTTTCTCTGGGTATATCTCCTTGACCATGCTTTCGTGATCTTCAACAACCTACCTCCCAGAATGGTTATCAAAGAAATGATTATGCACATGGCATCGCCCGAGGCAGCCTTCCAAGCCACTTCGAGTGAAGATTGTTATCAAGAACTATGCAATTGGCAGTCACAATCTTTTCAAACACGCAGCATCACTTTCCGTCAAGTCGTTGAGACCTTCTGCAAGAGTCCCGTACCGAGTGAGATGCAACGGTGTTTCGCTAACCTCGGACCGCTGAATCTCTTTGCTGTTGTATCAGGTCCGTTGGAAGTAATGCACCTCTTTGTTTAAGTTTACTAATTAGAGACACCAGCTTTCCACGCCCTGTTGTTCCATCATCAGAACTCATTTGGTGGTCACGATCAGCTCCAATCTGTCTATAATGCATTGAGTAACTGGAAGACCGTTTGGGAAATCTACTCGGACGAACTTTCCTTTTCCCGACCACACGCAATGGTAGACAAACAGAATATCTTGCCAGACGAACTATGGAGGAGAGTTGGTTTCATGCGTCATTCTCCAGAGTACTGGCTACTTGCCAGATTACTCGTTGATCGTCTCTCTACCCCCATTGACACGGTTCCAAGTTCTGATGAGACTTTGCTTAACGCGACTTCAGTAACCCATGAACCTATATTGAAGAGGTATGACCAGACAAGTATGCTTCAAGTGAATGACTTGATTACAGGGTTTCAAAATGTCCACATTGATTAATTATTATGTACCATTTATAGAAACCCTGGCGATTAGCCGAAAACTTAATATTTTCGCTCAAAGCTACAAAATCGAATGGTATAATACATTTACTTCAGATATCATAAAAATCTCTACCAATTTCGTCTATTATGCGTATTGACCTTGTCCTGACAAACCCGTTTTCCCCAGATTCTTTAGGTAGGACTAGCTAAAGATCAACACGACCCGTTACCCCACATCGCCTCCGACCGGCAATTTGTACCGGCAAATACTTTATTCATTGCCAAGATAATCCGAGGCAAATTCCAAATATCCTTAAATTAGCTGTGAGGTAATAATGTCCAGACTGACTCAAACTTCCCCGCATTATTCCCACCATGTCACGAACGACAACAGCACTCGTCGCACCCAATCTTGATGGCCATTTCAAGCTTCAGCAAGTCCATCTAGACTCTTTACAGCCTGATGAGGTGCTTGTTGAGATTCATGCCTCGGGAGTTTGTCACACAGATTTGGCTTGTGCCAGCGGCAAATTGCCATGTGCTAAGAATGCCGTTCTTGGCCACGAAGGTAAGCGGCCATCCTGATTAGAAAAAAGAAAAAGCAATATTAATGACGCTTGTTTTAGGCGGAGGTGTTGTCCTTGAGATAGGTTCCGATGTCTCAAACGTCTCAAAGGGCGACAAGGTGCTTCTGTCATTCTCATCTTGTGAGATTTGTCCCAGCTGCGTGTCGAATCACCCAGCTTATTGTTACACCTTTAACCTCTACAATTTCGGTGGAAGGCGCAAAGATGGCTCAGCGACCATGTTCACCGTTAAGGACGGTCGTAACAAACCAATGCATAGCAGATTCTTTGGTCAGAGCTCATTCGCCAGACACACTATAGTTCACCGAACAAGCCTTGTCAAAGTCCCACAAGAGACGCCACTCGAGCTCTTTGCACCTCTCGGATGCGGCATTCAAACCGGTGTCGGAGCAGTTTTCAACACTCTGAATGTCAAGCCTGGAAGTTCCGTCGCTGTATTTGGAGTAGGATCGGTTGGTTTGGCAGCTATTATGGGTGCCAAAGCTCGCAGGGCGGGGACTATTATCGCCATTGACCTTCAAACTTCAAGACTTGAACTCGCGAAAGAGTTGGGCGCGACGCATGGTGTACTTGGTCCAGGTCAAGAACATATCATCGACAGTATCCAAGATATCTGTCCACCAATTGGTGTTGACTTTGCCGTCGACTGCACCGGTGTTCCAGCCATCATAGAAACTATGGTGGCGTCACTGGGAATGAGAGGAAAGGCTGCAACTGTCGGTGCGCCTGGCGGAATGGCTACAGCTAAAATCGACATCATGAGTCATCTGACGTATGGAAAAGAATACGTTGGATGCTCAGAGGGCGATAGTAACCCAACAGTTGTAAGTTATCTTAATGGTAGCTAGGTTTTATGTCACAGGATCGGCACATGATATCTCCTTGCAGTTTGTGGAACCATGTCACTGACTTATCTGATGATAGTTAATTCCCGAATTGATCAACATGCACTCGCAAGGAGCCTTGCCTCTGGAGAAGTTGGTTAAGCACTACAACATGGAGGAGTACGAGAAAGCATTCGCGGATATGGAAAGTGGGCGTGTGATAAAGCCCGTATTGATGTGGGGACAAGAGAGTAAACTTTAGTAACAAACCTACCCGGTTGCACATCTGCTTAAATAACATTATCTATCTGTCCACGAAGCTGCTCTGTGTCACAATTCAATCTGAACCACTGAAGCCAAAGATATTAATTATTATTCTATCTGAGCGTTGTAAGAACCCGCTTCAATATCAATCAGTCTATAAAATGCTGCATGTCATATCTCGGAGGCAAGTCATCATGAGCCTTGGTCAACTTTTTTCGTCAAGTCTTTAAGCCAAGAGCTCCTCGGCAATGGCAGAAACGGACTGCACAACTGGGTACTTGGGCATGTTGGGCTTATAGACAGCCTGGCACACACCATTAAAGTCACTTCGGGTAGCCTTCTGGCGAGTAAGCTCGTCACCAGGGACACCCAGCTTGACCAATTCGCCAGACTTGTCAACAGTGTTCCATCCAGGGCCAGCAGCAGGGTTCTTGATCCAGGCGACGAACCACTTGTGGATAGAGTCGGCGAGCTTCTGCTGAGCAGTGGTGACACCCTGGAGGGACTTGAAGCACTCATTGCCACCGTGGAAGAAGGGGACCTCAGTACCGTGGGTGGGAGCAGTGTTGGGGGGTCCAACAACGTTGTCGTAGGCACCGAAGAAGCGGTAGACCCATGTCTTCTGCTGCTGGCTGCGGAGATCAAGGAGATAATCGACAGGGCAGTTGAAGCGGGCATCACCGTACTGGATTCCGCTTCGAAGAGACTCGCTGGCGAAATCGGCGGGGTTGTAAGCAGAGATGAGGTCAGCGTCAGGAATGTGAGCGCTGTCAGCGTCAAAGGTGTTGATCCAAGAGTTGAAGTCACTGTTCTCAGCACCGTAGACGAGGCTGAAGATGGTTCCCTCGCCGTTGGAAGTACCAGTCAGGAGAGGGACCTGAGAAGCGTAACCTCCGGAAGCAAGACGGGCCTGGTAGTCGGAGAATCGGGTGATGTCATCGATAACAGGGGTGAACCAAGTGTTGAAGGTCGAGTTGAAGTTCTTGGTCTGGAAGTCAAACAGGTTGACATTGCGGAGACACTCGAGCTGGGCGTTGCCGGCCTTGGGGCAGCCAACCTCCTGGGCAACAGCGTTGAGGGCCTCGTCGACGGGAGCGTAGGCAGGGCCTGAGACAGCGTTGGCGCTCATCTCAACAGCTCCCTTGAGGAAGGTCTTGGGGTTATTCCATAGGTAATGGTCGACTTGAACACCACCGGAAGAATGACCACCAAAGACGATGTGGTCAGGGTTACCACCAAATGCTGTATCAAGTTAGCCTCGTGTCAAGTTGTAGAATTATAATGCCCGCTTACCCTTAATGTTCTTGTGGACCCAGTCAAGGGCCTTCTCGACATCTAAGATGCTAAAGTTCTGGGTTTCATTGGGCTTGGCACTCTTCAACTCAGAAGAGTGAGGGGAAGCAAAGATGCTCTCTCGGGTGTTGAAGTTGACATAAATAACTCCATTACGGGCAAAGTTTGTTCCCTGGATCTGTGGGTTGCTGCTGGAGCCAGTAACCATAGCACCACCATACATATAAACGAAGACCTACGGAATGTTAGTCATGGTGCCGATCGATATATTGTCAAAGTGGGACTGACGGGTAGATTCTTGCCGTCCTTGGGGGCCCAGATGTTAAGGTTCAAGCAATCCTCGTCTTGGCGCGTAAAGGCATCATTGCTGATAGCTTGAGGACATGTTGGCCCATAAGCCTTGGCTTTGATACGTCGATCAGACTTGGGAAGGTCCTGAGGAGCTTTCCATCTGCAAGGTGTTAGACGAATGCGAACCTTGTTCTAGCAAGGTATTTGTGATCTTACCGGTTCTGTCCGCCAGTGGATGCAGCAAAAGGCACTCCCAGGTAGACCGCGTTGCAGTGAGCATCACGGAAGCCCTCAAGTCTTCCCTGAGGGATAGCAGTTGGGGGAAGAGGTGGGCAAGGAGGGGCAGGAGGAGCTGCAACGACACATGAAGCAGCCAGGGTCAAACCCGTAGCCAAAGTGAAGATAGCATTATGCAGGACCATCGCGAAAGGTTTATCTTCTGCCAAAGAGGTTAAGTGATGTGCGGAAAACAGGGACAAACAGGCTTTGGGCTGAAACAGAGAGGTGGATGATAGACGATGCGATGTTCCTGCTTCCTGCAAGCCATTTAAAAGAGAAAAAAGTGACGCAGTGGCGTTGAAGAATAAGGCGGAATCTCCGAAAAGGGGGCGGCTTGCTAACTTATTGGAGACGTTGCAGCGCACTTGGCAGTGGAGTCGACGATTAGAAACCTTGTTGAACGCAGGGTCTTGTCAGAACCATAACCATGCAGAGACTCGGATCAATCGTTTCCACGTGGTATCTAAAAGTAATGGTTCGTCTTGTTTAGGCAGGTTCCGTTCTTCAATACAACGTCAAATTATAAAATCGTAACATTACCCAGATTTATCAGATCTAGATTTGCCCTACAATGTTACAGCATAGACTGTCCATCATCCAATGCTACGTAAATTCCCTGTCCGGATGAAGCGGACGTGAACGCGGCTGTCGGACCGGCGTACTACTAGTGCTCTGATGCTAACCATTTGTAGCGTAGAAGCCGGTGAACAGGCTGACAGAACTATAAGCTATTGATTGGGCTCCTGAACAATCCCCGAGACATACAAATTGTTTTATAGCATTCTCGAACGTGAGAGAAAGAAAGGGGCCAATTTAGTGCCGTGTCTAATGTTACGGTTGAGGTTTGGCCCTATGCTAAACGCGGCTCGGGGGAAAGAAAAGCCTCTCCCTTTAGAATTATTGAATCTAGTAAAAACTTAGATTCAGTTTGCAGATTCAGACCTTTAGATGGATCTACAATCTATCTCAAACAAAGTTCAAGTTGATGTGACATTTCATGGGATCTGCCCTGTGCCCTGGCTGTTGCAGATCAGTTGCATCATTTTTCCCATCGTTTCACGATCGTACATAAAATCTTTTGCAGAAAAAATGTCAGGGGTAGGTCTAGTTGGCCGAAAGAGGCTCCGATCGGCAAACTCTCAAATCCCCGCTATTCCTTTAACTCTTCGGTTCGGCGACAATGAAATGGGACCGACTCATGTTAAACACCTCGCTTAGCTGAAAAGTCTTATCGTCTTATGTATTAAATCTACTCGGTGACTTTTTCTCTTAACCAATTGAATGTTGGTACCTGACACCAGGTACCTTAGACCTTGGGTAGATTGCACACAAATTTGGGTCCTCTAACCATGTACAGGGTGAGTTGGGGGGCGCGGAAAGCAATTCCCGCGGCTTCCAGAAAACTTGATAGGCTACGTTTGAGGCCTAACGGAGATCAAATGCTCGTGTTTCTGTGGAAGAGTCTGCGCCAGGATGCGTAGCTGTGGAACGTGCTGCGCTAGATCTACTGAACCTAGACACAGTGGGAATGGCTTGCGAAAAAACTTCCAATATTCCGCACTCGCCAAGGCTCTCCGAGTGGGAGAGAAGACAATCACTTAATACATTCATGATATTGCTAGTACTACCGGGGACAAGGTATGCAATGTACCTAGCTTCAACCATACCAAATCACATCCTCCAGACATTTGGACCACCGCCGCGGCCCTGAACTAATGATGTGCCAAGTTCCATAATTGTGAGCTGTGACAGCTGTGACAGGACCTGTTCCACTTGGCACGCATTTTGACTTCAGGGCTAGCTGCTAGTTTCGCCCGATGCTTTCTCCACGACATTAACGCATTTTGGGAGCTGTATGCGTTGCCATCACACATAATGGGCTGACGGGAGGCTCCGAGCAATTACGCAGTGACAATATCCTCCGAGGTAAAGACAGAGAATTCACAGGTACATGGTTCAGGGGCCGCTACCAGAGAGCTGGGAATAATCAGTTAACTACCTGCATGCCCTCCTTCCATTTTCCAGTCTGTTGGAACTGGTTTGGAAGTTTAAAATATTTGTTAACCTTGGCAATTGATCTACGTGTGGACGTTGCAATGGCAGAGGGTCTCGGTCAAGTGGTACGTGTTTTTGCTGGGATCCTGGATCCCTTTAGCTGCTGATCCATTTTCTTTTGCGTCTTTGCTTTTTTTCCCTATGCTGACACTCTTCTTCCTAAGGTGTCTTGGTACATCTCTACTGTGGTTGCTTGCATTTTTTTGATCCTTCGCTTGTGGATCCGTGCCCGTAAGCTCGGGTCTTTGCAGATTGACGATGGCTTCATTATCCTATCTGCGTGCTGTTTGATAGGCGATCTTATCATTCAGCAGCACATGTGGAACTTGGGTATGGCGAATATTGCTGGTGCGACACCGGAACAGTTCAAGGGAATGATGCAGGTAAGCTTGTCGCCCTGCATGTGAAATTGTGATGGCTGACCTGGCATAGATGATCGTCCCCGGATCAATTCTATACGTGACCTCGCTATGGGCTATCAAGATCGCACTCGTCCTCTTTTACAAACGACTCGCCGCTCCTGGAACTAGACTACAGACTATTTACAATGTTACATTGGGACTTTTGGTGTGCTTTTGGGCGGCAATCTTCTTTCACATCATATTCCAATGCTTCCCTCACGACAAGCGATGGTCTCAAGACCCGGATTGTGAGTTGGACGAATACTCGACAAACGAGAACAGACTGACAATAAGCACAGATCAATGCGATCCCAAGGAGGCTGAGAGGAATTACTGGTTGACTGTTATACTAAATATCGGCACTGATGTCGTCAGTAAGTACAAACAATTGTCGTGTTTGTCGAGCCTACCTAACTTATTGCAGCCATCAGTTTACCTATCTCCATGGTTCTTCAACTACAGATGAAGACGAAGCAAAAGATTGGCGTCGCTGCCATCTTTGCACTTGGTTTCCTTGTGGTTGTTGCCAGCAGTATGTTCACTTTCTTCGAGATGTCAACTTGTCTAACCCTTGTAGTCATCCGAGCCTACTACTCCAAGAAGAACGAGACCATGTTGACATGCACTGTTTCCATGATCGAAACAGCCGTCGCAATCATCGCAACTTGTCTACCTCGTAAGTCAACTCCACGAAAGCACATAATAGTACCCCACTAATATCTCTTGCAGCTCTACGAACCCTCTTCCTCGGACAAATGTCCTCCGCCCGAACAGGCTCCAATTATGCTGGACGCTATGAACTCTCTTCTACAGGTCGAAACCAGACACGACGAACGAACCACAGCCGCATCACCACCAACGTGATTGGCGGTACTCAAAACAACGATTCCCAGGACGAGCTATTTAAGGAGTCATTACAGTCGACGGCAGGACGAAGTGTTGCTGGCTCGGATAAGACGCCTGGTATCACTGTAAATACAACAATCCTTATGCAACATAGCGCTGATGACGAGGCGAGAAGATCGCAAGCGAAGATCAACCACTTTGCATAATTTTTTCTTTTTTCGTAAAACATAATAATTATAATTTACTTCTTTAAATTACATCATGCCTTTTTGTACGTCTGATCGTGCTATGCAGCTTCTCTATTAACATTGAACACGCCATGCCATTCTTGATTGAGTCTTCTCCACAATTCGCCTGTCTCGAATCCAAAGTCAGTCTAGCCAAGACGCCTTCATGAGTTGCTATGTATGTAGGGTAACTTCAATTCGAAAACAGTTTTTCTTTCCATCTTTAATACAGAATGATATGAATTACTTCAAGTTCCCATTAATTAGATCCAAACGTCATCTTTGACTTGTTTATTCACGTATCGTATCAACCCATAACGGTGCAGTTCAAAGTGTCAATCATCATCCTATTTCTTTCTCTTATCTGCATGTTGCTTCTCCTCTATTAGATCATAGATAAGGTAATGATAATTCCTCGATGCCAAGTCGTATGCGGTGCGTCCGTGCCAAGTGCGAACTTTTACATCCACCTTGGGGCATCCAAGGAGTAGTTTTGCAATATCCATATATCCTCTTCCTGCAGCACATATAAGAGGCGTCTTACCCTCCCTGTCTCGTACATTTGGATCCACGTGGCTGGTCTCAAGAAGTAGCTCAGCCATTGTATCGCGTCCAAGCATTACCGCCCAAAGCAAAGCTATTCGGCCAGATTCGTCTTGATCGTCCAGCGCAATGCGTCCAGAGGCGAGCACATATCTAAAGAGCTCATCTTCTCCTTCTCCAATAGTCCATGTAAGTGGTGTGAGACCGTCTTCAAGCTGCGTGTTCGGGTCAACGTTTTCGAGTAATATGCTGGTAATTGAGTGCTTTCCAGCTTTGATTGCCCAATCTAACGGAAGCCATCCGCCGTAGATTCCGACGAAGCCACTGAGAACAAGTTCAACAGCCTTCTTGTTTGCTGTCGTCTTGTAATTCTCAGTTTCTATTAGTTCAGACGACATGAACCCGCTTAGGATGTTCTCTAGGATGCACATTGGCTCTCTGAGTTGTTCTTCCGGTATCTCACCCCACGACGCGAAGAGTTTCAGCCCGATGGCTAACATCTTTGCAACCTCATGGAGGCGATAATCCGTCTCTGAAAGAACCCCTTGCTGGTTATGCACGAGCTATAGACAGTTCTCTCCTTGATTATTGCCGGACATGTCCATGCATGATTACCCATTTGCTTTGGAATCTACCAGGGAGGTGTCGACCTTTCCCGAGGATGTTCTTGCTTATTTAACTGCGCATCAAAAACCCAAATTAGTTCAAACTTAGTCTGAGGTATTCCCATGACTTGACAAAGTTCTATCCAAGTGGAGGTCGAGTAATCCGAGCTGTCATCTACAAGGGAAATGGAGATGATGATTATTTCCCAGTAGGTGCGACGTGGTCGGATGACCGTAGGGTTCGAGCAGCCATGGAAAAGGCAAAGTATGTCCCCCCTCATGACGGGCTTTCTTAACATTTTGATGGTCCAATCGTACGGGCATTTGAGGCTCTCTATCGGACATAAATGCTTTGGTTATCCCCCCAAATGGATCCTAGATTGACGCTCTCAACTCGTCCTAGGATCTGACCCATGGTCTCAATTATAACCACTTGCATATTATCCCAGGTGTGCACAGCCAGACTAGGGGGGAGAATGCAAGTGATGAGCTTGTGGAAAAGCTATTGCCATGAGCTGTTGCAGTCAACCACGAATCCGTTTGCATCGAGGTTATTCAAGTATATGCCGAACAGTGCGTAGATCTTATCGTGTCCTTCTGTAGCCTTTCGTATGTGATATATATCTACTAGCTAATATAAAGAAGATGTATTAAGAGAGAATCTCCCTGCTTCCTGTTGTATGTGCCTGGAACAAAAGGTGGCACTATATATTAGGTATATTATATAGCCGATGGAAGCTTGTAGTTCTGGATAGTTGCAATAGGATTTTGCCAATGCACACATACTCATATAGAACATGTACCCGTTGAATTCCGAAGAGCCATTCTTGATCAGTATATGTCGAGCTGCTCCGACCTCCTGGAGAACCTGCATTAACATATTATTATTTTGTTAGCTTGGAGCGACTGATCTGTCAAGCTCACCCAAATTCGCTGAAACCATGGACTCTGGACTAATGAAAGAACAGCATTATTTTCCGGTGTTTTATCCTCCAATTCACTATCATCCGATTGACTATACTCCGAGTGATCGTCCTCCTACGGATTCGCCGAAAGATCTTTAGAAGCATCGGTAGCAGCAACACGAATGATCTCGAGTGCTTTCTCGTTTTGGGATATAGGCTCTCGCACTTTAATTTCTCTTTTAAGTTAGCTGAAGCTTATTTCTTTGATAAGTTCCTGAAGTTAGGTTTTCTAGAGGGGTTGAGTTACATTTTAGTGTATCTCTAGCAGACCAAACAGATAATGTTAATAGATCTTACTGGCTGGATTTTAGAAACCCCGGAACACACGGCCTCAAATATAGCCAAGCTGATAGGCTGGGTCCTTTTTGACTTATCTATCTGTCTTACAATGCATCAATTACAGAGATAAGCCTTGGGGTTGCATTTTTGGATTAAATCTCATACTCCCTTCCATTTGTTTCCCGCTGAAACACTGGTGCTCACTCCGCAGATCTAACTTTGTTGATTAATTGACTTTGCTCTACCATTTCAATCATTCAACCCAAGCCAAGATGCAGTCAGACGGCTCGGACACCAAAAATGGCTTCGCAGCCACTTCCGACTCAGACGCGGGGCAAGTGGGTCCAGTGAGTCGACGACGATTCGGATTCAACTTCAGCCTTGAAGTTCACCAGGAACCGAGTTCTTTTGCAACGACAAAGAACACTTCAAATGCGGACTTTGACCCGATCCCGCCTTCGAAGCGAACATGGAACTGGGGTGCCTATGTGGCGTATTGGATGGCAGATGCGTGGGCTGTGTCCAACTGGGAAGTTGGTAAGCTCTCTACCTCATTTAGAGATACATGGAGCCCTGATATTTTCACGGTGTAGCCTCATCGATGATTGCTGTTGGACTCAGTTGGCGAATGGCGATTGGAGCCTGCGTTCTTGGTAACTTTCTCATGGGTATAGTCATCACGACTAATGGAAGAATTGGAGCTATTGTAAGTTTCTCGCTTGTGATTGCGGCTGTTCATCGACTGACTTATTCACAGCTTCACACCCCATTCCCGGTTCTCGCTCGCATGCCCTTTGGCTATTACTTTAGCTACTTTATTGTGCTGTCTCGCTGTGTCCTTGCCATTGTCTGGCTTGGGTAGGTACACTTTTGTTTGCAGAAGGTTTGTAACTAAGAAATATCTCGCAGTGTCCAAACCACGACTGGAGGTCAATGTATGACCGTTTTGCTGACTGCCATCTGGCCGAGTTTTGCAAACATCCCCAATCACATTCCGGAATCTGAGGGTATCACCACTGCAGGGATGTGTGGATTCGTGCTTTACTTCCTCCTTCAGCTTCCCTTCTTGTGCATCCCTTATACCAAAGTACAATTCTATAAGCCCTTCGTGAGTTAGACGTTAGGCTGATGATTGTAGATTCAATACTTCTTCGCCTTCAAGAGTATCATCGCTCCGATCATCTTTCTGGCTGTCTTTGGTGATACATTGCACAAGGCCGGTGGCACGATTAGCAACAGCACTGTGATCACGCAGGGACCTACCATTCACGGTGCCACTTTGGCATGGGCATTCTTCAACAGTGAGCGGACATTTCAGACGATATATTGTATTCCTAATAGCTGAGCACTTCAGATCTCAACGGTGTTTTGGGTAACTACTCCACGCTTGGCCTCAACATCGCCGACTTTTCGAGATATGCCAACAAGCCTAGCGCTCAAAATGTGCAAGCCATCGTTATCCCCTTCATCTTCAGTATGTTATCTTTCTCACGCAGTCTATTCTTGAACCTGCTAATCAATTCCGCCAGCCATTGTCGGTCTTCTTGGCATTTTCACAGCAGCCGCTTCTCAATCTGCATACGGTGAGGTTCTCTGGAATCCCATCGACATTATCAACTTGTGGATGAAATCTGGTTCTAGTGGTGGTCGTGCCGCGGCTGCTTTCGGCGCTATCGGGCTGATCATTGTGACGCTTGGCATCAATATTTCCGCCAACTCCATCAGTGCCGCGAACGATTTGATGGCCTTTGCTCCTAGGTACATCAACATCCGACGTGGTCAGATCCTTGCTGCCATAATTGGTAGTTGGGCTTTCGTTCCGGTAATTCACTACACTCGTTTCTTTGTTGCTATACAGTAAAGGCCCTAGGAGTACTTTAAGACTGACTTAATCCCATAGTGGAAAATCTTAGCCTCGGCACAAACTTTCATCGCCTTCCTCAACGGCTATACTATCTTCCTCGGTCCTATGACCTCTATCCTCATAACAGAGTATATATGCCCTTTCGTTTGCTTACTGTAAAAATCTACAAGTATTTTAACACTAGTTCTTTAGCTACTACATCATCCGCCGCGGCAAGGTCTCTGTCCCAGACATGTACAACTTCCATGGCATCTACCTCTACTCGCAGAAATGGGGAACTAACTGGCGTGCGGTGGTTGCCTTCTTGGTTGGCTGCATCCCTCCCTTTCCAGGCTTTATCGACAACATTGTGAAAGCGGGTGGTAACAAGACCAGTGTCTCAGTAGGAGGTCAACGTCTGTATGTCCTCCATTCCATCCAATTGTTTTACTCACTGTAATAATATATGCTAACTGAAATCTGTTTATAGCTTCTTCATTGGATACGCCTATTCGTTTCTGGCTAGTGGTATTTTCTACTATATCTTTAACCACTTTTTTCCAGCTGTTGAAACTATAGTGGAATTTACTATAACTGGAGAGGATATTATTGCTGCTCAAGATGCTAAGAACTTAGAGGCTAAAAAAGCAGAAGATACTACACTCCAATGTTAACTTCAATGGCAAACTAATATATCTGTCTTTCTTAGTTAGTTCTTTCGGTTATAACTTCAACTTCTTATTTATATTATATAGCTATACGGTAACTGTTTTAATAGTTTGCTAAATATATCTCCTCTTGCCCTTCTTATATTTTTGTTTTATTCCCTTTAGGGGTGGGTAGTGCTTCCAAGTATAGGATTCTTATTGAGTGACACTACACCTGAACTGTATTAAAATAAAAGTGTCTTTATTACTATATTTCGCTTATCACGCTTATTGAGACTGCTTAAGGGAGTTATACAATAAGAGTAGTAATAAAGGTTCGATTTATTGCTACAAAAGAATATAATAGCGCTATGCAACATTGATGCGTCCTACAGGCGAATTGTATATAAAACTACCGGAAGCGCCAGAAGGCAAGGGAGAAAGCTACTGTAATAAATTATTAGGGCGAGCAATTTTCAGACGCAGTTAACTCAGTGACAGAGAACGAAGCAACAGGACCTGGGAGAGATTTACTTCTGGAGAATAAGGAGATTAAAGAAGATAGTACCTTTGCCTGCAAGAATTTTACTATCTCCATTCAGGAAGTTAATAATTCCACAACCAGCACTACCGAGGTAAATCTATACTATAAGGAGGAAATAGTTAATACCTCCCCTACTGAAGAAGATAAATGTTAAAGATAGCCCTAAAGCCCATAAAATTATATTGAGGAATTAGCCAATCTAGCTACTAATAATACTAACACTAATATAGAATATACTATACAGAAGTTTATTTAGTAATTTCTCGCTGGTATATATAGCTGTAGTGCCCAGAGCCACTAAGAATCCTTAACTGCACACATCGAAGCTAAGGGACCAGAGAATCACTATACACTTGATAGATTAGTTACCCCTGATATACCCTATACACTTAACAAAAAGTACATTCTCGCCACTGAAACTGGCGACAAGACAACAGAGCTTAGTTCGGATCAATGGCAGGCATTATTTACCGGTTCCACAACCCAAGGCTCCGATAATAAACCCAAGCAGGCTTGTCTTCATGTTAAACAGGCCCCTCAGACTCAACCTAGTATTTCGTTTGATGTCGATAGCATCTTGGGATTTGTGGATTCTCCGGCAGTTGCAACTCATGGGATTCGGTTTTATTCCACTCCCTAGTACGGTTAGAATATATTAACAGACGTCCACCTGACCTTAGGATATGCGGATCTAAATCTGGAGTGTCCCCGGTTAATTCCGTTGCAACTGAGAGACATGCCGTATTTTATCTTTGCCAGACTTAAAGGCATGGATTTTACTATACTTTATCTATTTTTCCTATATTTACTATACTTCTGTAACTTTAGCTAGCTAACTAATAAGTAACTCTCTTAATGTTTTAATAAAATCTTTTATTTTACTATTTATTAGGGTTATACTATAGATAGACTTTAGTACTTTTTAGTAAGTTATTTTTATATATTAGCTACTTACCAAGCTCCTTAAATAGAGAATTACTTTATTAAGACACTTACTTATTAAGCTTAACTATAGATATTATACTTTTTATTACCTTAAGGTTTATAGTAACTATAGGACTTAAGGTTAAAATAAAGTTATATTTACTATTAAAGAGCTATAGTTACTTAGTTATTTTCTTTTTATTATACTAGCCTAAAAGGTAAAGTAAGAAAAAGGAAAAAAAAAAAAAAAAAAAAAAAAAAAATAAAAGCTTAAGGTTAAAATAAAGTTATATTTACTATCTATAGGCTATAGTTACCTAGTTACTTTCTTTTTACTATACTAGCCTTAAAGATAAAGTAAGAAAAAAGGAAAAAAGAAAGAAATATAAAGAAAATAAGGAAAAAGAAATAAAAATAAAAAATAAAGAAAAAGCTTAAAGATAGTTATAAAGATAAATATAGAAAAATAATAATAATAATAATAAAGATAGAGATAAAGATAGAAATAAAGATAGAGATAGAGATAAAGATAGAGATAGAGATAAAGATAGAGATAGAGATAAAATAGAAATAAAAGCTAGAAATAGAAAATAAAAATAAAAAAATTAAAAGCCTTAAGATTGCTTTTAATAAGAAATAGCTAGGCTAATAAAGGTATCTTTATTAATAAAGGCTATTAAAAAAGCTTTAGTTTTTATAAAGGTAAGGCTAATAAAGAAATTTAACTAAAAAGTAACTATAGGGCCTATATATTCTTATAGCTTCTTATAGGCCTTAATAGTCTTTAGGTTTATTAAGCTATTTATAGAGATAATAATAATATTATAACCCTTATAGTTATATTATATATACTTTATATTTTTCCTCTAACTAATGCCAGGCTTACTTATATTATTATAAGCCTTTTAAACCTATATATATAAATAAAATATACCCTATAGCTTATTAAATATATTATAAGCCTTTTACTAAAGCTTACTTAATATACTATAAGCCTTTTTTTAAGGCTTATCTTTATTATAATAAACTATTATATATATATATATATTTATTAATATTACTTAATATACTTAACTTAATAGCTATTAATAAAATATTTTTACTTAAATATACCTTACTAGGTTTTATTTACTATTAAGAGATATAATACTTTACCTTACTTAATATTATATACCCTATATACCCTATTAATATAAACTAATATAACTTATTTACCTCTTAAAAAACCTAACTATTATATATTAATAGCTTTTATTTAAAATATACTATATAAATACTAAGTAATATTACTATATTATTAAGATATTTAATAGTAATATCCCTATTGAAATTACTATTAAAACTACTATAGCTATAAGGTATATAATTTATTATAGAGAAGGTTATATAACTTTATTCTATTAACTATAGTATAAGCTTTTACTTAATTTTTAACTTTATATTAAACTCTCTTTTATATATATAACTTTTTTTATATTTTCCCTAGGTTTACTTAAATATTATAATTATTATAACTAGCAGCCTTACTTTTATTAACTATATAATATATATTAAATTATTAAGGAATATAGTCTCTATATAGTTATCCCTTAAGTAATAATACTATATATAAAGTAAGTTCTCTTTCTTTATAACCTACTAGATATTATATATTAGGATTTAAAGGGAAGGAAAATATAAAAGCCTATAGCTAAATAAGGCCAGTATAATTTTATCTTTTATTACTATTAGTTAGTTTTAATTAATAGGTAGTTTATTTAGGTTAATTACTAGACCTAATAGCCTTTTAAAGGTATTTAGGCTAGCTTTATCTAAAGCCTTAATAATTTACTAGTAGTTTAAGTAATTATATAGTTTAATAATATAATGTAATAAGTTAAATATTTTTACTATAATTAAGGTTAACTTAATACTTTATATATTAAAGGTTAAAATAACTTATTTAGTTATTTATTTATTTTTATTTATAGTTATTATATTAAATAAAGGTAAAGAAAAATTACTATATTATTATAAATTTTTATATATTTTATTTTAATATAGAGTTTCTATTAAAATCTTATTAAATTATATAGCCTTATAGCCTTACTAACTTTTTTATTATTTACTTTTATTATTATATTTTTTAATTTACTAAGAAAGTTATTATACTTTAAAGTTTATAGACTTTAAAAGACTGGAAAGGCATCCGCTATATTATTATTTAATAGTAATATTAATAATAAATTAATACCCCTTAAATAAATTCCTAACTTAAATTATTTATTAATTTGTTCCCTTTACTATTAAAGCTACTTTAGCTAGTATAAATTATTCTCCCTTTTTACCCTTAAGTACCCCTATTAATTTAGGAATTAATATTTATATATAATATTTTTACTACCTATATATAATTTTATTTATATATAACTTTTTTAGCTTTTTAATTAATTTAAAATATCTTACTTTTTTATTACTTTTACTATCTCTATAAAAAATAATTTTCCTTAATAACCTTACTATTTTAATAAAAAAGAGATTATAAAAGGTTTAATTTAATATAAATAATATACTAAAGGGATTATTAATTTTATTTTTGTATAAATATATTAATTTATTTATACTAACTTTTATTAATTTTTTATTTTTTATATACTTACTTATACCTTTTACTTACTTATATATATACTTATAGTATTTCTAGCCTTAATATAAATTATATTATAAGTTTATTAGCTATTACTTTTTAATATTAAACTTAATTTATTTTAGCTTTTATATTATAACCTAATAGATTTAATATATATAAAATATATACCTTACTTTTTTTATTTAATAGCTAGTTACCTACCCTATAGTAATTAAATATATACTATTTAACTTATATAATAAACAATATTAAACTAACTTTATTTAACTATTAAATATAGTTAAATAGATTCTATTTAACCTATATAACCTTATATATATATATACTTTTTTAGTACTAATTAATATACTTAACTTACTAGCTATTAATAAAACCTTTTTATTTAAATATACCTAACTTACTTTATTTACTATTAAGAAATATAATACTTTACTATTACTTAATATAATGCCTTATAATTCTGTAAATATAAATTAATATAAATTAATTTACTTATTTAAAAACCTAACTATTATATATTAATAACTCTTATTTAAAATATACTATATAAATACTAAGTAATATTACTATACTATTAAAGATATTTAATAATAATATTAATAATAAATTAATACTCCCTTACTTAATACTATTTAATATAGCTAAAATAATAATTAAGCTTTAATAACTTAAAGAAACTATTTATACCTTATAGAGATAAGTTAATAAATAAGCTATAGTACTTACTTTAGCCTTAAACCCTATTATATTATAATATAACCTTAGAGAATTTATTAAGTTATTACTATTAATACTATTTATAGGAAAATTTACTAATATATTTTTATTTATTACCTATATAAAGGAATACTTTTATTTATTCCCTAATAAAATAAATACTAATAAAAAGAAAATATTAACTATTATATTACTAATAAAAGGAAATACTAAAGCTTAAAGTTAACTTAAGGTTATAAAGCTTAAGGTTAAGATAGAGTTATATTTACTATCTATAGGCTATAGTTACCTGAATGGATTCTTGCCTTAAATTGTCTATTAATCTATCCCCTTTGCCACTAAAACTACCCTAGCTAGTATAAACTATTCCCCCTCTTTACCCTTAAATACCTCCGTTAATCTATTCTATAACTAATTATTAATCTAGCTAATTAGTATTATTATTCCTACTATACTTTTATATTCCCTATTAGCGCTAGTATCTTATTTATCTATAGATCTAGCTGCCTTAGCCCTTTTATATCTCCTATCTTTCTATAAAGCAAACTGCCTTTATCTTTATTAATACTATCCTAAAAGCCTATTACTATTAGCTGCATTAAGTTACCTAACTTTATATATTTAAAAATAGCAGTACCCTATATTTAAAATAAACTATAGAAAATAAATAAATAAATAGTTAATGCCTTTATTTCCCTTTATATTAGGTAACTTAATAAATTACTATATAATTATCTTAATTAGCTTAACCTATATAGCTAGTTACAGTAGGCTTTTTATCCCTTTCTATTTTTACCTAGTTAAGTTAATTAACTATTTTATTTTCTTCTAGTTAACTTAATATATATAGCCAGTTATAGTAGCTCTATTATCCCCCTTTATTTCTTCCTTAATTAACTTAATTTAATTAACTATCTTATTTTATTCTAGTTAACTTAATTTACTGTTTTACCCTTATCCCAGTTAACTTAATATATATAGCTAGTTACAGTAGCCTTATTGCCCCTTTTTATCTCTACCCTAGTTAACTTAATTAACTATCTTATTTTATTCTAGTTAACTTAATTAACTATTATATTTTACCCTAGTTAACTTAATTTACTATTTTACCTTTATCCTAGTTAACTTAATATATATAGCTAGTTATAGTAGCCCTACTGCCCCTCTTTATCTTTACCCTAGTTAACTTAATTAACTATCTTATTTTATCCTAGTTAACTTAATTAACTATTTTACTTTTCCCTAGTTAATTTAATTTACTATTTTACCTTTATCCTAACTAACTTAATATATATAGCCAGTTATAATAGCCTTAATGCCTCTCTCTATTTCTACCTTAGTTAACTTAATTAACTATCTTACTTTACCTTAGTTAACTTAATTAACTATTATACTTTACTTTAGTTAACTTAATTTACTATTTTATCCTTATCCCAGTTAACTTAATATATATAGCTAGTTATAGTAGCCCTAATGCCCCTCTCTATCTCTACCTTAGTTAACTTAATATATATAGCTAGTTACAGTATCTTTACTGCCCCTCTCTATCTCTACCTTAATTAACTTAATTAACTATCTTACTTTACCTTAATTAACTTAATTTACTATTTTATCCTTATTCTAGTTAACTTAATATATATAGCCAGTTATAGTAGCCTTAATGCCCCTTTCTATCTTTACCTTAGTTAACTTAATTAACTATCTTATTTTATCCTAATTAACTTAATTAACTATTTTACTTTTCCTTAGTTAACTTAATTTACTATTTTACCTTTATTTTAGCTAACTTAATATATATAGCTAGTTATAATAGCCCTAGTATCCCTTTCTATCTTTACCTTAGTTAACTTAATTAACTATCTTACTTTACCCTAGTTAACTTAATTAACTATCTTACTTTACTTTAGTTAACTTAATTAACTATCTTACTTTACCTTAATTAACTTAATATATATAGCTAGTTATAGTAGCCCTAGTATCTCTTTTTATTTTTACCTTAGTTAACTTAATTAACTATTTTACTTTTCCTTAGTTAACTTAATTTACTATTTTACCTTTATTTTAGCTAACTTAATATATATAGCTAGTTATAATAGCCCTAGTATCCCTTTCTATCTTTACCTTAGTTAACTTAATTAACTATCTTACTTTACCTTAGTTAACTTAATTAACTATCTTACTTTACTCTAGTTAACTTAATTAACTATTTTACTTTACCTTAATTAACTTAATATATATAGCTAGTTATAGTAGCCCTAGTATCTCTTTTTATTTTTACCTTAGTTAACTTAATTAACTATTTTACTTTTCCTTAGTTAACTTAATTTACTATTTTACCTTTATTTTAGCTAACTTAATATATATAGCTAGTTATAATAGCCCTAGTATCCCTTTCTATCTTTACTTTAGTTAACTTAATTAACTATCTTACTTTACCCTAGTTAACTTAATTAACTATTATATTTTACCTTAGTTAACTTAATTTACTATTTTATCTTTATTTTAATTAACTTAATATATATAGCTAGTTATAGTAGCCTTAGTATCTCTTTTTATTTTTACTTTAGTTAACTTAATTAACTATTTTACTTTACCTTAATTAACTTAATTAACTATTTTACCTTTATTTTAGTTAATTTAATATATATAGCTAGTTATAGTAGCCCTACTGTTTCTCTTTATTTTTACTTTAGTTAACTTAATATATATAGCCAGTTATAGTATCTTTATTGCCTCTCTCTATTTCTACCTTAATTAACTTAATATATATAGCCAGTTATAATATCTTTACTGCCTCTTTTTATTTTTACCCCAGTTAACTTAATATATATAGCTAGTTACAGTAGCCTTACTGCCTCTCTCTATCTCTACCTTAGTTAACTTAATATATATAGCTAGTTACAGTAGCCCTATTGCCTTTTTTTATTTTTACCCTAGTTAACTTAATATATATAGCCAGTTATAGTATTTTTACTGCCCTTTTCTATTTTTACCTTAGTTAACTTAATTAACTATTTTACCTTAAACCTTATTTCTTTTTATTAAAAAAAGTAAAGTTAATTTTTAAATTAATTAAGCCTAAGTATATTTTACCTCTAGCTATAAAAGGGTTATAGATTTTTAATATAAGTATATTTTATAAAGTAATATATAGCTATAATTACCTATAGGTTTAATAAATTAATCTAGCCTAAGGAAAAATATATTTATAGACTTTATAGTAATAGTATTTTTACCTTTAGGCTAGTCTGCCTATAGTAAAATATATAATTAAATTTATTATAGTTAAAAGGAAAATTATAGAAAAAAATAATATATTTAGTAAAATATTTAGTTAAGAAATTTATAAATAAATTACTTTAATTAAAATTAATTTTAAGGCAATTTATATTTATTTTTATTTCTATATTATTAAACCTTAACTAAAGGTTAACTTAATGCCTATTATATTATAAAGTTATTATATTAAGGGCTACTATTTTTTATTTTTTTTTTTTTTTTTTTTTACAACTCTAAGCAATAAGCCCGAGACTTCTTAAAGTATATCGTGAATTTTAAACTGACAGATCCATATAGATTAAGAACCCAATATATCAAACCTAAGTTTTTCTCAATAACTAACTTTCCCAACAAGATAACTGACACAGCAATAACCAAACTCTATAATAAGAGGGAGATAAAAGAAGCTTCCGCCGAGCTATACGCCCAGTAGCTGCTTCTTCCTTCTGCAACTCACCACCGAGCACCTCCAAACTCATTCAAATACCAAGCTATCAGTCAGTCAATCCTCAATCCATCCGTAGCCGCATCGCACAGCTAACCAGTTCGTAGGCATCGTACACAATACCGCCCAGAAGAAAAAGCCTATACAACGGCATCTACAACTATCCCGACGGCGAATTCCTTAACGAAAAGAAGACCACAGACACCATCTTATTCAGTAACAATAGCAAGGACCTAAAGTGGCTAAGACACAAGGCCAGCTGCCTCCGAGAGGTCAGGAACTGGGATAACCGCAGCCTTATCAGGTTAATCGCCTTTGGCTGCAAGCTCCTTCTGCTCTTCATAGGGTATTACAAGCAGAAAAGGAGAGCCCGAATGGTAACAGGGCTTAAGAAGGAGCTTATATGCCTAAGAGACCTTAAGAAAAGGCTCGCAGGGCCCAACAATATCATGCCTAACAAAGCCACATTCCTCAAGAAAGTCAGGTCGGACCCTAGGCACCAAGCTTGGTATCTGATCCTCAAGTCACAGTTAGACTGGGCCAACAAGGCCTTCGATAGTCCCGTAAAGTCGATAGAAGACGAGATCGCAAAGGATGCCGCCAAGGTGGCCGAAGTAATGAGGGCGTCCGCATCGGAGGCCTCGTGAACAGGCACGGAAACTGTATGACGGGGTTAACGGAGTTAATCGGGCTGACTGAAGGTTAATAGGCAAGGTTGGAGGCTAAAGGTTAATGTAGTCCTATTGGGGATATAGAAAGTTAAAATGCACATCGACCCGGAGGCAAAAGCTAACTCCATAGGAATTAATTCAGTCACATAACGTGCCGTCTCGAATTCCGTTGCCAAATTGCAAGAGATGCCAAAATTGTAAACCGTATTATAAACTGAGGCGCCTCTTAAGGGCTACTATAGCTTTATTATTATTAAAGTAAGAAAGACTATTAGCCTTAAGAGCTACTTAAAATTTTACTAAAAGTTCTAGATATTTTAATAATATATATATAAGGTTATAAAGTTAAGATTTATTATATTAACCTAGGTTAATTACCTTATATACTGGATTTAAGGAAGTTTAAATAGCTTGCCTTAAAGATATTATTATTATAATAAGGTAGCTATTATATTATTAAAGTATAAAGATATATATATAAAGATTCTTTAGGAAAGTCTGGTAGTAGTTAAGGAAGACTAATAAAATAAAGAGTATTAATTATATTATTAATATTAATTACCTTTTATAAATAAATATTATATTCCTTATTATTAATATAAACTATTAGCAGCTGCCTGCCTTTTTAAATGGCAGTAATATAATATTTTAGTTAGTAAATTATAGTTAATCTATATTCCTTTTTAAGGTAAATAATATTAATAATATTATATACTTAAAAAGTAATAAAATAAATAAATCGGTATACTAATAGGTTTTTTTCTTTTTTTATATTATTAGGCCAGTTCTTAAGAAATATATATATTACTTAAATATACTAGATATAGGTATAATAGTAAATTACTATAATATAATACTTAAAGATATTAATGCAGTTTAAATAAAGTAAGTTATTATTACTTAAATAGTTATTAAGTTATTTAAATATCTTTAGGATAATGTTTTATAAGTAATATACTATAAATAGCTTAAATTTATTTATAAATTTATTAGTAAAATTCTTACTAAAGCTATACTTAATAATGCTATTAAATAAGGTAATTTATTAAATAAGGTAGTAAATTCTTTAATATTTAAGCTTAATTAATTTATTAGTATTATTAATAGCTATAATAAGTTTAGGCAGTAAGTAAAAAAAAGAAGGGAATTATTATAAAGTTTAGTCCTAAGTAATAATATCCTAGATAGATTCTCGCCCTAGATCGTCCGTTAATCTATCCCCTCTGCCACTAAAACTACCCCGGCTAGTATAAACCACTCCCCCTCTTTACCCTTAAATACCCCTATTAATCTATCCTATAATTAACTATTAATCTAGCTAATTAATATTATTATCCCTATTATACTCTTATATTCCTTATTAGCGCTGGCATTCTATCTATCTACAGACCTAGCTACCCTAGCCCTTTTATATCTCCTACCTCTCCATAAAGCAAACTACCTTTATCTTTATTAGCACTATCCTAAAAGCCTATTACTATTAGCTACATTAGGTTACTTAACCTTATATATTTAAAAACAGCAGTACCCTATATCTAAAATAAACTATAGAAAATAAATAAATAAATAGTTAATGCCTTTATTTCCCTTTATACTAAGTAACTTAATAAACTGCTATATAATTATTTTAATTAGCTTAATCTATATAGCCAGTTATAGCAGGCTTTTTATCCCTCTCTATCTTTACTTAGTTAAGTTAATTAACTATCTCATTCTATCCCAGTTAACTTAATACATACAGCCAGTTACAGCAGCTCTACTGCCCCCCTCTATCTCTTCCTTAATTAACTTAATTTAATTAACTATTTTATTTTATTCCAGTTAACTCAATTAACTATTATACTCTACCCTAGTTAACTTAATTTACTATTTCACCCTTATCCCAGTTAACTTAATATATATAGCCAGTTATAGTAGCCCTACTGCCCCTCTCTATCTCTACCCTAGTTAACTTAATATATATAGCCAGTTATAGTAGCCCTACTGCCTCTTTTTATTTCTACCCTAGTTAACTTAATTAACTATTTTATTTTATCCCAGTTAACTTAATTTACTATTTTACCTTTATCCTAATTAACTTAATATATATAGCCAGTTATAGTAGCCCTATTGCCCCTCTCTATCTCTACCCTAGTTAACTTAATTAACTATCTTATTTTATTCCAGTTAACTTAATTAACTATTATACTTTACCCCAGTTAACTTAATTTACTATTTCACCCTTATTTTAATTAACTTAATATATATAGCCAGTTATAGTAGCCCTATTGCCCCTCTCTATCTTTACCCTAGTTAACTTAATTAACTATTTCATTTTATCCTAATTAACTTAATTAACTGTCTTACTTTTCCCTAGTTAACTTAATTTACTATTTTACCTTTATTCTAGCTAACTTAATATATATAGCTAGTTATAATAGCCCTAATGCCCCTTTCTATCTTTACCCCAGTTAACTTAATTAACTATCTTACTTTACCTTAGTTAACTTAATTAACTGTCTTACTTTACCTTAGTTAACTTAATTAACTATTATACTTTACTTTAGTTAACTTAATTTACTATTTTATCCTTATCCTAGTTAACTTAATATATATAGCCAGTTATAGTAGCCTTAATGCCCCTTTCTGTTTTTACCTTAGTTAACTTAATTAACTATCTTATTTTACCTTAGTTAACTTAATTAACTGTTTTACCTTTATCTTAATTAACTTAATATATATAGCTAGTTATAGTAGCCCTATTGTCCCTCTTTATTTTTACTTTAGTTAACTTAATATATATAGCTAGTTACAGTATCTCTACTGCCCCTCTCTATTTCTACCCTAGTTAACTTAATATATATAGCCAGTTATAGTATCTTTACTGCCCCTCTTTATCTCTACCCTAGTTAACTCTATATATATAGCCAGTTATAGTAGCCCTACTGCCTCTCTCTATTTTTACCTTAGTTAACTTAATATATATAGCCAGTTACAGTAGCCCTACTGCCCCTCTTTATCTCTACCCTAGTTAACTTAATATATATAGCTAGTTACAGTATCTTTACTGCCTCTCTCTATTTTTACCTTAGTTAACTTAATTAACTATTTTACCTTAAACCTTATTTCTTTTTATTAAGGGAAGTAAAGTTAATCTTTAGGTTAATTAAGCCTAAATATATCTTACCTCTAGCTATAAAAGGGTTATAGATTTTTAATATAAGTATATTTTATAAAGTAATATATAGCTATAATTACCTATAGGTTTAATAAATTAATTTAGCCTAAAGGGAAATATATCTGCAGGCTTTATAGTAATAGTATTTTTACCTTTAGGCTGGCCTACCTATAGTAAAATATATAATTAAATTTATTACAGTTAGAAAGGAAATTATAGGGAAAAATAATATATTTAGTAAGATATTTAGTTAAGAAATTTATAAATAAATTACTTTAGTTAAAATTAATTTTAAAGTAATTTATATTTATTTCTATTTTTATATTATTAAACCTTAACTAAAGGTTAATTTAGTACTTACTATATTATAAGGTTATTATATTAAGGGCCACTATAGCCTTACTATTACTAAAGTAAGGGAGGCTATTAGCCTTAAGAGCTACTTAGGATTTTATTAAAAATTCTAGATATTTTAGTAATATATATATAAGGTTATAAAGTTAAGATTTATTATATTAACCTAGGTTAATTACCTTATATACTGAATTTAAGGAAGTTTAAATAGCTTGCCTTAAAGATATCGTTATTATAATAGGGCAGCTATTATATTATTAAAGTATAAAGATATATATATAAAGATTCTTTAGGAAAGTCTAGTGGCAATTAGGGAAAACTAATAGGATAAAAAGTATTAATTATATTATTAATATTAATTGCCTTCTGTAAATAAATATTACATTCTTTATTATTAATATAAACTATTAATAGCTACCTGCCTTTTTAAATAGCAGCAATATAATATTTTAATTAGTAAATTATAGCTAGTTTATATTCCTTTTTAAGGTAAATAATACTAATAATATTATATACTTAAAAAGTAATAAAATAAATAAATTAATATATTAATAGGTTTTTTTCTTCTTTTATACTGCTAGGCCAGTTCTTAAGAAATATATATATTACTTAAATGCAATAAATATAGATATAATAATAAACTGCTATAATATAATGCTTAAAAATATTAATGCAGTTTAAATAAAGTAAGTTATTATTACTTAAATAGTTATTAAGTTATTTAAATATCTTTAGGATAATATTCTATAAGTAATATACTATAGGTAGCTTAAATTTATTTATAAATTTATTAGTAAAGTTCTGGATGGATTCTCGCCCCGGATCGTCCGTCGATCCGTCCCCTCCGCCACCAAAACCACCCCGGCCAGCACGGACCA